>OY821521.1:183731913-183784413 GCA_963682025.1 Cordilura impudica
TGACAATGAGTATTTTTGAGTTACAAGAACTTTTTCATGTATGCTCGTGTGTATATTTTATATTTACCCTTATTTACACAGTTAGGTAATTGATTAAAGAATGAATCTATACTGAATGCTACTGCTATTATCAGACTTGCTAGATGTGACTATTTTATGTCATTTATGAGATTTTTTGGTAAAACTATACGAAATAACGACCAAAGATGTTTTACAAATAAACCTTAATATGATGATTACTTATTGTTAGGCAGGTCAACATTTTGCGGTATGTACGGGTACTGATATGTAAAAATTTTAATAAGACTTTATATATTAAGTTTTGTTGAGGAATAATATTTTGTGGAAAAAATTAACATTCAATCCAATTATTAACATTACAAGAAAGTTTCTGTGAAAATTTCTGACGCTTTCAAACTCATCAGCAAATCTTAATTTATTTCGAGTCAAATCTATAAGCAAATCTATTAGCCTACTAAACAAGCTGAGTCATTTGATTTGTGTTTGTCATCCATTGAAAACAGACAACGTCGAGAACTTTTGGCAAAAATGGAAAAAGCAAATTTCGAGTGCTCATAAAACATTTTTTTTTTTTTTTTGGGAAAAATCCATCAACGAAATCAAGGAAAGGCTTGTTAAATACCATGGGGACTCAGCGCGATCAACTTTAAGGAAGCCCAAAAGAGGTCGTCACGGCATAAATCATCGATAAATTCCATGGAAAGATAAATGACAATCGAAGAATGATAATGCAGGAGGTACCTGAGGCTGTTGGTCATGAGAAAGCTAGCAGCGAATGCACACATTCAACCAAAAGCGCTACCGTGTAACCACTTCACTTTACCGATGTTCAAACGCAATTCGAAGGAGTTTTTGCAGTGTTCTGTAACCGTGCACGAAACATGGATTTATCACAACACACCAGAGACGTGCAGCAATGAAGACCAGGACGTTTCTTTCGGCCAATGGGATCATGGCAACAGTTTTTTGCGGTGTATGAGGTGTAATTCACATCGATTACCTTTGAAATTATAAAGCTATTACCGGTGAATATTATTCGTAGCTGTTGGATAAATTCAACATTAACTTGAAGCAAAAATTACCGCATTTGGCAAAGAATCGAGATCAATTATGGTTTTATAAAGACATAAATCTCGGCTTTCAATCATGGTTGTTTCAAAGACAAAAATTTCACCTTTAACACATTGGTTTTATATAAACAAAAATCTAGGCTTTCAATCACAGTTTTTAGAAACAAAAATCTCACCTTTAAAATGTGGTTTTATATTAACAAAAATCTTGGCTTTCAGCCATGGTTTTTAAGAACAAAAAACTTGACTTTTAAACGTGGTTTTATAAGGTTAAAAATTGCAGATTTCAATCGTAGTTTTATAAGTAGAAAATCGTGGTTTTTAATCGTGTTTTATAAAGAAAAAATATCGACTATCCGTGGTTTTAATGTTTTCAATGAACGTTAATCGAGGTTTTGTGAAGACAAAAATCTCGGCTTTCAACCGCGGTTTTATAACGACAAAAATCTCGGCTTTCAATTGTGATTTCATAAAAATTAAACCGTCGGTTTTAAATTATAGTTTTATAAAGATAAAAATCGCGGCTTCAAATCGTGGTTTTATACAGAAAAAAATCTCGGCTTTCAATCGTGGTTTTATAAAGCCAAAAATTTGGATTTAAAAAGCAAAGATACTGGGGTTTTCAAATTAACATTCATTGTAGTTTTATAAAAACGAAAATCTCGATTTTAAATCAACATAGAACGTGGTTTTATAAAGACTGTCAATGTGGGGCTCTATATCATAATCGATTTTGGTTTTATAAACAAAACTGAACTTTCTTATTAACATCCATCATAATTTCATAAAGCCAAAAATCAGGACTTTCAAATCATAAAATCTAAGCTTTCAAATCTTTTTTTGTTTTTATAGAGTTTTAAAAGACACAAAATTCTGTGATTTCAAATCAACATCCATTGTTGTTTTATAAAGCTAAAAATTATGACTCTAATATCATAACTAATCCTGGTTTTATAAAGAGAAAAATCTTTAAAGTCAACAGCCATCGTAGAAAAATCGAATAGTTTAGATACCCTAAACCCAAACATAGCATAAAAATGTCGATAAAATCTATTTAAAACAAGTACCCAGGAAAAATTTTGTAATAGCAGCTCATTGATTTTTGCATTACCAATAATGACCTCCCATTGCCCACTGCATTACTTCTAAAGTGAAAATAAGGCGTTACTAATAATTTGTTATAGAGCTACTTATATTTCATGCCAGCGCCTTGCAAACTGCATTACTTTCAAAGTAAAAATAATGAGTTCCTAGGCAACTACCTACCTCCAATGACATCCCCGTGTTAAAATAATGAGCTTATCAGGCAAACTTCAACCAGTTACATCTCATTCTAAAACCCATTATTTGGTAATGTTTGTTTTTCCTGGGTAAGAAAATTATAGTCGGTCTAGACATAGAAAATAAGATAAACCAAATTTGAGTGGGATTTTTATTAATTTTTTTGGCTGCAGATATGAAAAAGTTCATATCGGATGCTATTACTATATGGGCATTAGGCCTAAAATTGGACCGATCCTGATCATGTTTGGTAAAGTCTCTTGAATTTTGCAAAAATATATACAAACCAAATTTGAAAAGAATCAGTGCAATATTTTTGTTTTTTGATAGATTTAAGTGCAGATCGGGAAGCAGCTCTACATGGGGCCTATGAGTAAGGGTTGTCCCATAGGGATAATTTTTGCACTAATCATTAATGGATATAATAAATGCATACAAACCCAATTTGAGTAAGATCTATATGATAATTTGGATCTTATGGCAATTTATGTCGATTTCATAGGTGTCATTTGTATGTGAGCTAGGTCTGAACATGGACCGATTTTCACCAATTTCAACAGTGTTCATCGTATGGTCAATAGAAGCTTATATACCAAATTTCACCAAAATAGACTCATATTTACATAGACACACAGGCGGACGAACGGACGGACGGACGGACACACGGACGGACATCGTCAAATATTTTTGGTAGTTACAAACAGCAGCACAAAGTCATTATACCCAAACCACATAGTGGTAACGGGTATAAAAATCGATGTTTGGGAACAAATTTGATTGAAAACGAAACAAGTATGGGTGTTAAGTTCGGCTATGCCGAGTTTTGATAACCCTCACCTGGGTGCGAAGGGTATAAAAAGTCTAGACTACCCATCGTTGAGTTAAATGTTGTCTTCACTTCCCCTAAAGATTATTTGCTGTGGCTCTCAAAATAGCGAAAGCTGGAGTAATAACAAATAAATCGTAACTTAGGCGGATCAGTTATATGAAATTTGATTAAACTCAAGTTTTTAACTCTTTTAACTCGAGATCTATATAATAGTGTGAACCTTAGTGCAATTTAAGTGGATTTCAAAAGGGTTAAATGCCTTATTTGGTGTATATATTTTCATCAAGGACACACAAACGGAAGCACGGACGGACATAGCTAAATCGTTTCAGAAAATGAGTCTCAGCCGATCATTATAATAAAAGGTGAGTCTTGGTCAGAATATTTTGTTTGTTACAAACATCAGCACAAACTAATTATACCAGGTATAATATATAAAAACAAAAAAGTTTTTTTCTTGCTAGCTGACCACTCATTATCGTTGAAGAGTTCTAAGCTCAAGGAATTGTTAGAACTACGTATTCCTACTGCTGATACAAAAAGCATTTTGTTATCAGGAATACAAATCATAATAATTTTTGGAACAGTTGATGAAACTCAAATTTTAATTTAAGAAATTGTATAATTGGTATTTGGCAGTTCAGTTGTGTGAAAATGTTATGTTGTTGTTATGTTGCAAATTTGTAAAAAAAAAAAAAAAAAAAATCATATCCGATGTGAATATTATTTGCGTTGTCACTAATAAGTAAGAAAAAAATTAATACAAATCAAATGGAGTAAACTTAAGAATTTATTATATACAAAGTTATATGTTTTAGATAAATTTAAGTGAATATCGGGATACTACTTTATATGAGGGCTATTAGTAAAAATCCCCCTACAACGTATAGTTTTGGACTGATGAGTGCAAAATCTAGGAAAATTTATTTGTTTCATTCAATCATAAATATTTGTTGAACACACAGAATATATATTACTGGGTTTGTTAATAAATAATTAAAGCTTATATATGTATTTAATACTAGTTGACCCGGTGCGCTTCGCTACCCCTGAATTGTAGTTGTAATGAGACAGAATTTCTTTTTTTCATTTTATTCAAGTGCTGTAATATATACAATAGCTGACCCGGCAAATTTCGTCCTATCTTCAAAGGTGGTAAATTAAAAATTTATAATTTTCAGGATAGATGGTTCCGTATTTAAATATTTAAATGGAGAAAATAATTGTGTTACAAAAGTATGTTTATTTAAAAGAATGCTTTAAATATTATTTTTGTTAAGTTTTTAATGATTATTTTAATAAAGTCAATTTAATTGAGATTTTAAATTACTGCAACGCTTTCAGATGTACAACGTTCTTTGTTTGTCTGTCGGGAGCGTAAACAAATAACGCCGATGGTTTGCCTACTCGAGAACATGCCACATAGAGCTGGCCATGAGAAAAGCATGGATACTCCAAATTGATGCCGCAAATTTTTAAAGACTGTCCCTGCGCCTTATTAATGGTCATTGCAAATGCAAGTCTAACTGGAAATTGAAGGCGTTTGAAATCGAATGGCAAATCATTCGGAATTATTGGTATTCGTGGGATCAGTACGCCTTCCCCCTTGTACTTTCCCTTCAGAATTGTTCCTTCAATGACGTTTGTCATAAGTTTTTTGACAATAAGTCTTGTGCCATTGCAAAATCGAGGCTGATTGATATTACGCATCATTATAACTACGGATCCAACCTTCAACTGTAGATCATGTAGCGGCAAACCTGACAACTCGATTGAATTTAAAAATTCTGTTGGATAATTCACAACATCCTCCTGATTCATGATAGTGTAAATTGACTTGTGAGTCCTTCAATGGCCATTTGAATCGTTGCATTTATCTCATCGACATCTTTGTTTTTAGCGGCTAATATTGCTCGTTCTCCTAGCCAATCGTGATTCCTGTAATGCTGCGAAATGTTGGGGAACACACAATGAATTAGCTCTTCTTTTGATTCAGTGAAATGGCAGAAGTCATTATGTAACTTTATTAAAGCAGTCGTAACATTGATGGGAATTCCATTTCCAATATCCAATAATTGCACCGAAAAAACATCTGCTGAGGGATCGTTTTGCAGTTGGATTCGCATATTTGTTGTGAGTTTCAGCGTTGTAACATTTCTCCACAAATTGGAAGATTTTAGACATGCATTAATTTGATCAGCTGCAGTTGACCGTGGAATTACCTGTAATGTTTGGCGAAAATCGCCTGTCAACAGTATCAGGGCACCACCACAAAGATTTCGATTATCTCGCAGATCTTGTAGTGTTATTTGCAAAGCTTGCAATGATTTTTTGTGTGCCATTGTACACTCGTCCCACACAATCAGTTTGCATTGTTGCAAGACTTTTGCCATTCCGGATGTCTTCGATATGTTGCATGTTGGTTGGTCGTTAATCTGCATGTTCAATGGCAGTTTAAGTGCCGAATGCGGGCAAGCGCAATGTGATTTTGCGATCTTATAGTTGCTAATAACAATGAAATCAAAAATGTTTTCCCTGTACCTCCAGGAGCATCCAAAAAAAATATTCCACCAGTTCCATCGTTCACGGCTTTCATTATTGTATCGTAGGTATATTTCTGTTGGGGATTAAGTTTCTCGATGACCAATTGAACATTATCTGCCAATTCCTCGCGATTATATTGATTCTCTCTATGTAAATCTTGATTTAACACAGCGTGCATCGGACGATTTGGTGAAATCATACCTAATTGTATCAGAACTTTGTTAACAATCATCAAACACTGGTCTTCAATCATGGCACGCATTCAATGAAGAATATCTCGCGTCATATCATCCTTGTATTTTACCCATAAATCAATGGGATTTGATGGAAAACATGTCGATATGATAATAGAAAATAAAGTTCGTATTTGATGTGGATGCGATGAAAGTATTGCATCAGCCAGTGTATGATCCTAATGAGTATCATTATCCAGTAATCGCAAGCTTCGCGGTATGTGCCACACAATTGACCATCGACCGTTCTCAAATGATGTAGGTCCACGAACATTCACCAACAACAAACGGAGATAAAAGCATTCATCATTATTAGGATACACTGTGTAAATGCGTCCCAAAGCATCTGTGGAGAACGCATTTGGATGACCATCAGTGGGAGTGCCGTGTTTGCGACGTTGAAAAGTTTTTGAAGACTTATTCCAAGTGTAATATTTTGGCATTTCGCGGTATAATAATGTTCTGGCGAATGCATCTGTTTGGCACATTGAAAAAAAACTTGTCAATGTAGTAGGTTGTGGTCGTTCTGCTGCTTGTAAGGCATTCTCGGGTCTGAAGTGTATACG
Organism: Cordilura impudica; assembly: GCA_963682025.1. NCBI lineage: Eukaryota > Metazoa > Arthropoda > Insecta > Diptera > Scathophagidae > Cordilura > Cordilura impudica. The sequence continues at coordinate 183,738,458 of OY821521.1, forward strand.
TTTTTCTGTTTCAAGGTGAACTGCCAAATGAACCACAGTTGGATATATTTCATAAATTGGGAAAGAAAAAATCCGCCAAATAGCTTCATTGCTGTTGATATAACGGCCCATTTGATATTGTGTGATTTCATCGTTTGCGCATTCTGCAGCTGCACCAAAAACAGCCATATCGCTTCCTTTGTTTACATATTTGCATATGTATTTAATGGATTTGATGGAATTGCAATATTCTACATTTATATGTGCTTTGTACGCCTTCGACAATAATGGTGAATATGGGACGATCCATCGATTGTCAACTTGAATATCTTGACGGTTTACTTTCACAATGGCAGATTTTCCGTTGTCCTGTGTTGATCGACGCCGATATAAAGGATAACCATCATTTCCAGTTACTGTATCAGCAGTGAATGCTATAGGATAACGTTTGGAACACTTTCCATCAATCATGCATGGTGAATTTACGTTGAATGACCCACATGGTCCATGAACCATGTTCTTAGTCACCACTTCGCACAATTGAGGATCAATATGTTTGTCGGGAATCTCAGCTGATATGACATCGTCAATTTCATCAGGTCTTAATTTTTCTTTTAACCAAACTAAAATATGTGCATGGGGTAAACCTAGTTTCGGCCACTCGACGGAATACATCCAACAACACGTTTCTCCAAACACTCTAAGTTTCACCACAAAATGCAACAGTGATTTTAGTTTCTGTCTAAAGACTCGTGCAGTTATGTCATGTCGATGTATCGATGATTGACCGAAACAGGAGATCTTTTATTTCATCCCATTGTGGATTACATGTAAATGTTATAAATAGATCCGGACGACCGTATTGGCGAACATACGACATCGCATCTTGTGCATATTCATGCATGTGTCGCGAACTTCCAATATACGTTGCTGGCAAAATCTGCAATCTACCGACATTGTTTCCATTGCCATCTATGGTGATAGCATCCCGAAGATGTGTGTACTCTTCAGAACGGAGTTGGTTTTGATTGAGTCTGATGAAAGTCAGCCGCTCCGTTTCTATCTTCACGTACATGTCAACAGCATATTGGTGAAACAATCCTCTGCATTTTAAAATGTAATTTCAAGCGTGTAATTTGTTGGTAACAAAATTACAATTTAACTTTTGAAATTTCATGGTACTCACCGGTTAATGGTATCATAACCTCGTGTAGTATGAGCAGGCAATCAATATTGCGATTTTGTTTGCAAAAATATATGTAAAATTATGGAAATTTTTTTGTCTACAAACCATTCGGGGTCAACAGGTAGTATGAGCAGGCAATCAATATTGCGATTTTGTTTGCAAAAATATATGTAAAATTATGGAAATTTTTTTGTCTACAAACCATTCGGGGACAACAGTGAACAAAATTAAAAACGAATCAGCCAAATCCGTCAATCCGTTCTTTAGTTATGCTGTCACAAACACACGCCAACTCATTTTTATATATATTAGATAAGTATATGTGTTAATAGCAATTTTAAATGCATTTTACTCAAAAAAAATGTACCAGATGGTGCAAATCTGTAAATATTGTAGACAGCTAAAGAGAAATACTTTTCAAATGGGGTATGCTTTGTCAAGATCGGTTGATAATTGAAGGTTTAAATCGGCTAAAAGAAATCCCCTTGCCCATTAATATTATTGATGAAAATCACCTTAACCTAATATGGCAAATATATATACATATATAAAGGAGCATTTATATAGGGGCTAGGTCTGAATATATATCGAACTAAGGCCGATAAAACCTAATATACCAAGTTTCTTCAAAATATTTGTGCAATTGCGGTCTATAGTTTTGGCTACAAAATTTCCATGAGCACACAAAGGTGGGTATTTGTCATGTATTTTTATTAGATACAAACATGCAAATACAATACAAATTCATTATACCCTGACTCTGAATGGTGTAGGGCATAAATATTTAATAATGATTCGGTTAAGAACATTATTGATACAAGTGTTTGATATTTAAAATTATCTTAATGCGTAAGAAAAAAATTCAATTAACTTATTTTCAAATTTGAGTCATTTTATGAATCGGATATTTAGCCAAAGTAGAAAATTCTGTTTAAATTTTCAAACTATTAAAACTTTTAAGTATTTTTTGTGGGACCAAAATTGTCATAATGTTTTGACATATACATATGTTAAAAGCAATATACATACATATATTCGTAATGCCGAAGCCAACAGCATCCATTATATTATAAACTATAGATGGAAGCAAAATAAAATAAAATTTTAACAACTTGTTAATATGTGTATTAATTTAGAAGGCGCTACATCAACGTCGTGAGGGTGACCAAAATCGAATAAACACAATATTATAATTTTTATATTACTGGTGGTACAAAATGTTGAACACACACTTCATTAAATATTAAGGAATTGATTTAAAAAATAATAATAATATTTCGGAGTTTTAACGTTCAGACTTGAATGTTATTGGCAATTTAAAAATTAAAAAATAAAAATATAAAAATTAAAAATAAAAAATGCAATATGAAAAAAGAAAAATGCGAAATGAAAAATGAAAAACAAAAAATGAAAAATAAACAAGTAAGAAAATTATAGTCGGTCTAGACCGACTATACGATACCCTATACCATGCGTTTAGATACCCTATCTCTTAGGCCCAACTAACTGGACATTGTAAATAAGCAAAAACCAAATTTGAGTGGGATTTTTATTATTTTTTTTGGCTGCAGATATGAAAAAGTTCATATCGGATGCTATATATATAAAGGGACTAGGTCCAAAAATGGACCGATCCTGATCATGTTTGGTAAAGTCTCTTGTATTTTGCAAAAATATGTACAAACAAAATTTGAGAAGAATCAGTTCAATATTTTTGTTTTTTAATAGATTTAAGTGAAGATCGGGAAGCAGCTCTATATGGGGTCAAAGGGATCATTTTTGGACTACTCATTAGTGGATGTAATGAACGCATACAAACCCAATTTGAGTAAGATCTATATGACAATTTGGATCTTATGGCAATTTATGTCGATTTCATATGGGTAATTTGTATGGGGGCTAGGTCTGAACATGGACCGATTCTCACCAATTTCAATAGCGTTCATCCCATGGCCGACAGAAGCTTATATACCAAATTTTATCAAAATATATTCATATTTGCGATCTGCAGTTTGATTACAAGCTTTACATGGACACACAGACGGACGGACGGACGGACGGACGGATGGACGGACGGACGGACATTGTTAAATCAACTCAGAAAGTGATTCTGATTCGATCGGTATAATTAAAGATGGATCTAGGTCAAATATTTTTGGTTGTTACAAACAGCAGCACAAAGTCATTATACCCAAACCACATAGTGGTATAGGGTATAAAAATAACAAATGAAAAATTAAAAATGAAAAATTAAAATGAAAAATTAAAAATAAAAAATTTAAAATAAAAATGAAAAACGAAAAATAAAAATTAAAAATGAAAAATAAAAAATAAAAAAAATAAAAAGTGAAAAATAAAAAATGAAAAATGCAAAATGAAAAATATAAAATGGAAAATGAAAAATAAAAAATGAAAATTGAAAAATGAAAAATAGAAAATGAAAAATGAAAAACGAAAAATTAATAATGAAAAATAAAAAACGAAAAAAAATGAAAAATTAAAAATAAAAAATGAAAAATGAAAAATAAAAAATTAAAAATAAAAAATGAAAAATGAAAAATAAAAAATAAAGAAGAAAAATAAAAAAATAAAAATGGAAAATTAAATATGAAAAATAGAAAATAAAAAATGAAACATAAAATTTTAAAAATGAAAAATAAAAAATGAAAAAATAAAAATGGAAAACGAAAAACGAAAAATGAAAAATAAAAAAATAAAAATTAAGAATTAACCGGTTGAAATAATAAATCTACAATATTAATAGGCTAGGCGATTTCTTGTGACCGATGTAAGTTTCACAGTTTTACCCCGATTTTGAAAAAAGAAATTATCATTTGAAAGGTATTTCTATTTAGCTGTTACCCAGATTTACAGATTTTCATCGTCTGGAATATTTTTTTGGAGTTATGATCGTTTACAGTTGCTACTAACACATTCATAAAGTTATTCAATGCTACGTGTGTGTTTATTAAATTTGTAAATATGTTTGTGTTAATGTATGAATTGTGAAGCATACCTTTAGGGTCTTTATTGAAAGAAAATATAAAATTTCCTAGAATTTCCACTCGAATTTCGAAAATCAGTATTTCTTATAACTAGCAGAGTCCAGCCTTCGAAATTCGAGTGCAAGTTCTAGGAAATTTTATTTTTTCATTCCATTATAAATATTTGTTGTATACACTGGGTTTGTTAATAAATAATTTTAAAAGAGCCTAAAGGTATGCTAATCAATTTTAGCCAATTCACAATTCAACACAAATTTTATAAAAATACACATAGCATTGTATAGTTTTTTATTTGAAGCTTAAATATGTATTTTATGTATATGTTAGTAAAAACTTTAAATGCATATTACTCCAAAAAAAATATTGCAAACAGTTCAAATCTGTAAATATGGTGGACAGCTAAAAATAAATACTTTGCAAATGGGGTGTGTTTGGTCAAAATCGGTTGGCAACTAAAATTTGTATATCGGTCAAAATAAATTGCCATGCTTATAAATATTATAAATTTCTTATATGTATACCGTTTTTTTTTAATAAAAACAGTGATGATATTTGTATAGAAAAAATTTACTGCTACTTAAAAAATTACATTATTTTTCTGTGTTTAGAGTGGAAAAACTAATAAGATCCTTTCATAACAGAATTCAGTCAACAATTTTTTTTAATGTCTCACTGAAAATATAATAAGAGAAAATGAGAAATGTTGCCATCTAAAAAGATGAAACGCATACTAGCACTTTACAACAATTTTTGACTGTTGTACAGTGTAGTTAACGTTTAAATTCTAATAACATTTAAATTTGAAGCTAATTGCTTTTAATTTTTGACTAGTATTTATTATAATTTCTTATTTAGGGCGCGATTGTGATTTTCATAGACGGATAGACGATATATATTTTATGGGGTCCAAATTTTTTTTAAATTATTACAAACGGAATAACAAACTTATACTGGAGTGGAAGGTATAAAAACAAAAAGTGTAGTAATCGACACAATGTGACCCATATTTAATGATTTACAACAGTTACAAAACCAAAAAATTCCCCTATTTATCAATGGGATTTTTTCATATTAGGAGTTGGAAAAAAATATTTCAGGAAAAATTTTTAGTTCTGTCGTCAAAGGGTTGAAGAAAAAAAATTTTTGAACCTGCAGATTTTGATAAAATAGCAGTACAGAAAAAAGAAAACGTTTTCTTAGTAATGACGGGCGGATTAAAATCCCAGCGGCCGTTATGTGTGGAGATTTTATTTTCTAAATTTCGCCACTCCAACCCCAATCTAAGTTGAAAGGGCTTCACTCTTCTGTGAGCTGGCCGGCTATTGCAATCAATTGCTCTTTTATACCGAATCAGAATTTTCTTTCGATGGTTGAATATTGCCAAATGAAAGAAAAATACTTTTAATCTGCTATTTAGACATTTATTTGCATCTATAGCTAACGAAAGTTTAAAATAGACTAAATGCTGCTGTCTTTAATATAAGTACAACACAAGTAATTATAAAAATATGTATTCCTTTAGAAATATCCAAAGGCGGATCTGAAAGTAATGTAATTAGGTCACCAAAAATTTTCAAAATTTACATTTTACTTGACCCTCACCCAAATGGCAGTTTTTGTTTTTATTTATTTTTTTTCTTGTTGTTGTCATATATGTACTTATTACATAAATAATTGTATTACTTATTAATATGTTGTGCTTTTTAGGCATTTTTAATCATCATATTGAAAACACAATAAACGTTGTCAATCACGCGCGCCCCCAAAAACTAATGGCTACTAGTGTATGAGTATGTATGAAAGTACGTGGTTTACATTTTTTTCAAGCATAACATTAAAATAAATTAATTGTGTTTTTTTGTAATAGAGTAGTAATTAACAGTTAACACAATTAAATGAAAAGTTCATTAAACTTTATTCTTCTCCCAAATTAAATCTTAAAATCCTTAGATATTTTGAAAAGTTTAATCATGTTAAAATTTATTAAATGATTTTGTTAAGTGTATTTTCAAGACAGGGTGTTAAGTGTGATATTTTTTGTTAAATATAATTTTGGCAAAAAATATTCTTTAAAATCTAAACATAAATAATGTGCAGACAACAACAAAGACAACAAATGACAAAATAAAACAATTACATAATTTGTTGTAAAAATGGTCAAATGACTGCACAACTTTTTGGCAATACCAATACCAATTTGAGATTATAGAGCTAATAGTATACTTATATACATAGTTGCATTTGTTAGAAAGAGAGAACTACGTTGTAGCATCTAGTACTCTCATACCTCATTAATATGCAAACTTTGTTTCCATCGTAATCGCAAGTGTTTTATGAGTGTGACCGTTGCATACGGGCTTACAAATTGAAAATTATACAAAAAAAAAAACCAAAAACAGAAATTCCATACAAAAATTTTGTACACAAAGTAAATTCAATAAAAAAAAAATTTTAATGAAAACGAAACCGATAAAATAAATATGTATGCAATAATAAATATCAAAACCAAGACAGTAAAGAAAAATTCGAAGAAAAAAAACTTCCGTTTTGGTATAAAATCATAAAACGTTGCCAGAAAAAGTGTCACACTACATTTATACCTTCAACAAATAACATCAGCTTTTCAGGATTAAGCAATTAAAAAAATATATATATATATATAAAATGAAATTTTTAATAATATTGGCCTGTTTAATGGCTGCTGTAGTTGCCAGACCAGAAGCACCTAAAAGTCGTTATGGTCCTCCAGCACCGGCACCACAAAAGGAATATTTGCCACCTAAGCCAGCCGATCAGTACGGTCCACCACCTTCGCAACCACCAGCTCAACCTTTGCCCATCTATGGTCCACCGGCGCCATTCTATGGTCCTCCTAAAACCGAAGCTATAGTTACTAAGAATGTGTACGTTCATGTGCCGCCAGAGGAACCTGAGGGTTATCCTTTATCTGCTCCCATCCAAACAGCTGTACCCAAGAAACACTACAAAATCATATTCATCAAGGCTCCAAATCCGCCCACACCCCAACGTTTAGTTGTACCACCAGCCGTTCAGGATGAACACAAGACTTTGGTATATGTGTTGGTTAAGAAACCCGAAGAGCAACAACCTTTAATAATACCTAGTCCAGCTCCTACTGAACCCAGCAAACCTGAAGTTTATTTCATCAAATATAAACAACATCAAAAACCTGCCGAACAATATGGTCCACCCGCTGCTCCTGCGTCAGAATATGGTCCACCAGCTGAGACCTTTTAAAGTTGCCTATAGAGTGTCTTGAAATTGTTGCTAATCCACGCTTTTCAATTCACATTTGTTCGTGTGTAAATATTTTATCGTTTTCATATTTTAAAATTTCGTTCATTCACACTACACTCGTTTGTTAAATAGTACAATGTTGTTAAGTTTGTTAAATAGATATCTATATATATATATATATATATTTTGTTATTTTGTATAAGGTTTTTATAACGATTTTTTAAATAAATTATTTTATATTTAAAAAAAAATAATTATTAACTGTATTGTGTCTCACAGATATGATGGGAAACTGGCTTGTGGTTAAATTTTATTTACGCAGGTTAAATTCAAATTCAATGAAAAAACATTTCTAGCAAAAAAGTGAAGTCATTCTCAAAAAAGTAACAAAATCATATTGGTCTAGACCGGCTATACAATACCCTATACTATGCGTTTCGAGAAAGGATATTGAGGCAATAACTGGTTATAGAACATAAGCATAAACCAAACTTGAGTGCTATTTTTAATAATTTGTGCCGTGCAAATATGAAAAAGTTTATATTTGATGATATTTTTATATGGGACTAGGACAAAATCTGTGGTCACAAGCATTAACCGGCTAAGTCTAAAATCATGCTATCGAGAAAAATAACTTTTTATACAAATGTAATGAGGCTTCATTACGACTTAGGTCCGTATATTTTTATTAATATCTTTTTAATAAATAGTGTTTAAGAAATTGGGATTTTACGTAAATATAAAGCGTTTTTAGTAGAACATGATTGCATACATAACCCAAATCGTCGAATATCATGCTTTTGAGAAAAATAACTTTTTATATAAATGTAATGGGACTTCATTACGACTTAGGTCAGCATGTTTTCGTTAATAACTTTTTAATAAACAGTGTTACGTAAATATAAAGCGTTTTTAGTAGAATATGATAGCATACATAACTCAAATCACTCTTAAGTCGACATAGGCGGTTATCGCTTGTGACCACAGAAATATGGACCGATAATTACCATATTTAGTAAATTTACTTTTCTCAAAAACATAAAAAAAAACCAAATTTACAAAAAACAAGAGTGTTAAATTCGGCTGTGCCGAATTTTTTGATACCCTCCACCTGAGTCTTAAACTCTATATTACATCCAATGTTGAGTACGACTACACTTTAAAACTTTTGCCGATACTGAAACATTAATTCCGAATAACAAAATTCAAATGATTCTTGGCTAAAAATTATTATTATTAAAAGTCAGCTAATTTTTTTAAAATATTTTTGTCTGAATTATTTTTTATTTTTATCTGCATTACATTCAATACAAAAAAAAATACATAATAATAACAGGTAGGAAACTCAATATAGAAATTTAAACTTATCATATTTATTTATTTCATTTTCCATTTTCCATTTTTCATTTTTCAATTTTCATTTTCCATTTTCCATTTTTCAATTTTCATTTTCCATTTTTCATTTTTCAATTTTCATTTTCCATTTTCCATTTTTCAATTTTTCAATTTTCATTTTTCGATTTTCATTTTCGAATTTCCATTTTCATTTTCCATTTTTCAATTTTCATTTTTCATTTTCCATTTTTCATTTTCCATTTTTAATTTTTCAGTTTTCATTTTTCATTTTCCATTTTCCATTTTTCAATATTCATTTTCCATTTCCCATTTTCCATTTTCCATTTTGCGTTTCCCATTTTCCATTTTTCATTTTCCAAATTTAATTTTTCAATTTTCATTTTCCATTTCTCAGTTTTCAATTTTCATTTTCCATTTTTCATTTTTCAATTTTTAATTTTCATTTTCCATTTTTCATTTTTCAATTTTCCATTTTCCATTTTTAATTTTTTAATTTTCATTTTCCATTCTTCATTTTTCAATTTTCCATTTTTCAATTCTCATATTCCATTTTCCATTTTGCATTTGGCATTTTCCATTTTTTAATTTTCATTTTCCATTGTCCATTTTTCAATTTTCATTTTCCATTTAACATTTTACATTTTTAATTTTTCAATTTTCATTTTCCATTTTTCATTTTTCAATTTTCATTTTCCATTTTTCATTTTTCATTTTCCATTTTCCATTTTCCATTTTCCATTTTCAATTTTCAATTTTCATTTCCCCTTTTTCAATTTTCATTTTCAATTTTCCATTTTACATTTTCCATTTTTCAATTTTCATTTTTAATTTTTCAATTTTCATTTTCAATTTTTCATTTTCCATTTTCCGTTTTCCATCTATTCATTTTGTGTTTTCCATTTTCCATATCTCATTTTTCATTTTTCAATTTTCCATTTTTTAATTTTCATTTTAATTTTCCATTGTCCATTTTTCAATTTTCATTTTCCATTTAACATTTTACATTTTTCATTTTTCAATTTTCATTTTCCATTTTTCATTTTTCAATTTTCATTTTCCATTTTTCATTTTTCATTTTCCATTTTCCATTTTCAATTTTCAATTTTCATTTCCCCTTTTTCAATTTTCGTTTTCAATTTTCCATTTTACATTTTCCATTTTTCAATTTTCATTTTTAATTTTTCAATTTTCATTTTCAATTTTTCATTTTCCATTTTCCGTTTTCCATCTATTCATTTTGTGTTTTCCATTTTCCATATCTCATTTTTCATTTTTCAATTTTCATTTTCAATTTTCATTTTCCATTATCCATTTTCCATTTCTCATTTTTCATTTTTCAATTTTCATTTTCCATTTTTCATTTTCCATCTTTAATTTTTCAATTTCCAATTTTCATTTCCCATTTGCCATTTTCCATTTTCCTTTTTGCGTTTTCCATTTTCCATTTCTCATTTTTCATTTTTCAATTTTCATTTTCAATTTTCATTTTCCATTATCCATTTTCCATTTCTCATTTTTATTTTTCAATTTTCATTTTCCAGTTTTCATTTTTCATTTTCCATTTTTAATTTTTCATTTTCCATTTTTCATTTTTCAATTTTCATTTTCCATTTTTCATTTTTCAATTTTCATTTTCCATTTTTCATTTTTCATTTTCCATATTCCATTTTCAATTTTCATTTCCCCTTTTTCAATTTTCATTTTCAATTTTCCATTTTACATTTTCCATTTTTCAATTTTCATTTTGAATTTTTCAATTTTCATTTTCAATTTTTCATTTTCCATTTTCCGTTTTCCATTTTCATTTTTCATTTTTCAATTTTCATTTTCAATTTTCATTTTCCATTATCCATTTTCCATTTCTCATTTTTCAATTTTCATTTTTCATTTTCCATTTTTAATTTTTCAATTTTCAATTTTCATTTTCCATTTTTCATTTTTCAATTTTCATTTTCCATTTTTCAATTTTCATTTTTCATTTTTCATTTTCCATTTTCAATTTTCAATTTTCATTATCCATTTTCCATTTTTCATATATCAGTTTTCGTTTTTCATTTTCCACTTTCCATTTTCCATTCTCCATTTTTCATTTTCTATTTTCCATTTTACATTTTTCATTCTCCATTTTCCATTTTCCCTTTTTCATTTTCCATTTTTCATTTTTCATTTTTAATTTTCCATTTTACATTTTTCAATTTTCATTTTTCATTTTCCTTTTTTAATTTTCATTTTCCATTTTTTAATTTCATTTTCCATTTTCCATTTTGCATTTTTTTTTTCAATTTTCTTTTTTCATTTCCATTATTCATTTTGCAATTTTCATTTTCCATTTTCCATTTTTCATTTTCCATTTTTCATTTTCCATTTTTAATTTTTCAATTTCCAATTTTCATTTCCCATTTGCCATTTTCCATTTTCCTTTTTGCGTTTTCCATTTTCCATTTTTAATTTTTCAATTTTCATTTTCCATTTTCCATTTTTCATTTTCCATTTTTAATTTTTCAATTTTCAATTTTATTTTCCATTTTTCATTTTTCAATTTTCATTTTCCATTTTTCAATTTTCATTTTTCATTTTCCATTTTCAATTTTCATTTTCCATTTTTCATATATCACTTTTCGTTTTCCATTTTCCACTTTTCATTTTCCATTTTTCATTTTCTATTTTCCATTTTACATTTTTCATTTTCCATTTTCCCTTTTTCATTTTCCCTTTTTCATTTTTCATTTTTAATTTTCCATTTTCCATTTTTCAATTTTCATTTTTCATTTTTCATTTTTCTTTTTTAATTCTCATTTTCCATTTTTGAATTTCATTTTCCATTTTGCATTTTTTTTCAATTTTCTTTTTCCTTTTTCCATTATTCATTTTGCAATTTTCATTTTCCATTTTTCATTTTCCATTTTCCATTTTTCATATTTCAGTTTTTGTTTTCAATTTTCTTTTTTCACTTTCCATTTTCCATTTCCCATTCTCCATTTTTCATTTTCTATTTTCCATTTTACATTTTTCATTTTCCATTTTCCGTTTTTCATTTTCCCTTTTTCATTTTCCATTTTCCATTCTTCATTTTTCATTTTCTATTTTCCATTTTTAATATTCCATTTTTCTTTTTCCATTTTCCATTTTTGATTTTCCTTTTTTCATTTTCCATTTTGCATTTTTCATTTTACATTTTCCATTTTCTGTTTTTCATTTTCCATTTTCCATTCTCCAGTTTCCAGTTTCATTTTTCATTTTTCATCTACCATTTTCCATTTTCCATTTTTCGTTTTCATTTTTTCTTTCATATTGGCGGTTTTTTTAATTATAATGGGATAACGATAAAAATATATGTGGCAATAGTACTAACAAGAGGTATGTTATTGTGTTCTTGGTATTGTTATTGTTGCTTTCTATGCGTTACAAACGGAAAGACAAACCTATATATACCATCTGCCACTGACGTGTGCAGTTTATAAAAATCTATGCAACGTTTTTGTAGCCTATACACCACTTTGTGCTAATGTTCGTGACTTTCTGAATCGATTTAGCAATGTCCGTGAAACCGTCCGTCTGTCCGTCTGACAATCTGTGTATCCACGTAAATCCTTTAAAAATCTTTTAGTCAACTTAATCAAAATATTATGATAAAGTATAGTTTATCGACCATAGAACCCCTATAAGACCGTGTAGGAGCATTTGTAGTCATAGCCTTGCATAAAGCTGTTTCCCGATCTTCGCTTAAAGTTATCAAAAAAAAACAATAATAGTGCATAGATTTATTTCAAATTCGTCTTATTACTGCTTTTGAGAAAAGTAAGTGCAGTTACTAAATATAATCATGATCAGTCCATTTTTAGACCCAGTCTGCAGGCTACAAATTTATAAAAATGTCATTTAAATTTGGTTTGTTTTCTTTTAAAAATAAAATTATTGATGCATATTTTGCATATATTTTATGCACAGGATTGCCACGATCAAATATTAAAGGTCTCTTTCGAAAAAATCGACTAAAAACGAACTAGCTAATATAAAGAGTGATTTTTCGCTTAGATAAAACTTACGAAAGAGTTAGCTGTCAAATGAACTATAATGCTGCGTTCACTTTTTGACATTTATTACGACTTTTTTTTTTTTTAAATGAATATGTATAATTTTGAATCTCTTTTTTTGCTTGTTTATTTATTTAAAGATAAATAATATATGATTTTGAATTATAATCTATAATATTAATAGCAAGGTTTAGAAAATACACACATCAAACACACAATGTTCTGTTCTAAAGCAGCCAACACATATTTTTATTTTCATATCAATTATATGTGTTTCTAAAGTTCGTACGGTGCCGAACACATCATGACTGTGTTTCGTTTAAATATTTCGTTATCTACATGAATATTTTTCTATTACGTATTTTTTTGTTTCGAACACACATAAACCACACAGATTCGATTGTACCTTTATTTTAAGTTCATTTTCTTGCGCGTGTACTGCTAAAATAACAGAACATGTTCTTCAACGCGTACATCTAAAAATTAAAACATTATGCACTCACGATCGGAAAAAAACCATATTAAAGTCATAAACAACATATAAAATTTCTCTGTTTTCCATTTTATTACCATCTTTTTATTTTTATTTTATTTTATTATTATCTTTTTATTTTTATTTTTTTATAACTGCTAATGAATAATTTTGTTTGTTTACATACGTATATATGCGAGTTTTTTATTCAGTGCGTGTTTTTTTTTCTGATTAATAGGCAAGGTGATTCTTTCAAATCCCTTTTAAACTTTTAATTACCAACCGATATTGACAAAAATATACCATTTGAAAGGTATTTATTTGCAGATATGTACAATATTTACAAATTTGCACCATCTGGTATATTTTTTTTTTAGTAAAATTTATTTAAAATTGCTGTGTTTATTAAAATTGAGTTTAATTGTAAATTGGCTCTTATAAAATTATTTATTAACAAAACCAGTTACATATACAACTTCTGTGAGTTCAACAAATATTTATAATGAAATTTAATGAATTTTAATATTTTCTAGAACTTGCACTCGAATTTCGAGGGCTGGGTTGAATTTATTAAAGTTTATTTTTATTACTTGTATTTATACATAGTAGTATTCATAAATATCAATACCTACAACTATTAGTCAAACTATAAAATATGTTGTGCAAAACCTGTTATACTGAAGAGTCCGAGTCGAAAGAGTCGGAGTCACCAATGGAAAAAATGAAGTGTCGGAAGGAGACTCAGCAGCTCTGCCGTGAAGGAACTAGGAAGACTACGGGTAGTTATATTTTTTTTCCTTTAACCTTAATGAACTGTTAACAAAACTATGGCTAATTCACAGCAATATCCGCGAAATAAAAAAAAAACCCCCTAAATTTAGTCTTTGACCCATATTTGTAGTATTGACACAATATTCCATCGAATGAAAATATTATAAATGTTACTTTTTAATTTATTTCTTCACATTTATTTTGCTTTTTATTTACTACACTTTAGTTTTTGCATTAAACATTTAAATTCTTATTTTTTGTTTTATTTTTCGAACTAAACAAATTTATTTCATTATTTCTAATACAATTTATTTATTTTTGGTTTTTGATTAGAAACTATGTCTCATATATTATATTTTGTATAATTTTTAATGCAAGTATTAATCAATATGTTAGTATTTAGTTTTATTTATTATTTTTAAAAATATAAAACAAATTTTATTTTCGTTTTTTTATCATTCAATGATTGAGTTGGAATTTACTTTGGTTCAAGATGAAATGTTTTTATTACATTTTATTTAATAAAAGTAAAAACATTTAAGCTTTGGCCGAAATAATTTTTAACTCAATAAATTATTATTATATTAGGAGTATATATTCATCATTTCAAAATGTTACAATAATAAATATTCAAATTAAATTAGGATTTTCACGTCTAGTTCGTTTTTAACTTTTAAACTAAAGACATGCCCATGAAATGTCCTGTTAACGGTTAGTTTGGTCAGTTTGTATACTGATGGACATTTTATGAGTAAAACTAAGTAGCTGTGAAAATCCTTGATGTCTTTTTAAACTCAGTTCTTTGCGCAGTTTCAGTGCTTAAATTGTTTCTTGGTTTTTGTTTTTATTTAAATAAAAAAAAAGTTTTATATGTTATAATGTATTAAATTAAATATAAATTAAAATATAATCACACAATTTAGTCACAATTAAAGCGATAAGATATCACATTTAGGAATATGTGTTAATAATTCTGCATAAAAATATTTTTGATTGTTTATATATTTCACAACGTTATCCAAAATTCGCAATTGTATCAAGTAAATAAAAAATTACGATTTATTTTCAATTTTTTTTCCAAATTATTTATCGCCAGCCGTTGCCGTTGTGACTTATTACTATCTATATATATCTATTATGACTTAAAGGATCAAAATTAAAAAAAAAAATATTCGATTTAGGAAATAATTTTTTATTTCAAGATATATGTATAGTAGTTATTAATCTGGTATTACTACTATTACCTATTACATATTTATTTTGCACAAATCTGCAATCACAAAATAAAGGAGGCTTAGAAAACAATAATTTTAAAACCCCTTAGACATTTTTTCCCCATATTAGTTAAATTAAACTCAAGTTTTTTCAATTATTTAGTGAAACAGGGATGTCAATAAAACTTACAAGAAAGTTCTCATGGAACGGATCAGCAAATCGCGATGTTATAGAATACGAACAAGTAAGGATCCCGTATGTTTCCTACCTGTCCTGTCTTGTATATAGGGGGTAAAAAAAGGTATAGAAAACGGCCGTTTTTCGTTTTCTGCACATTTGTCACATTTAGTCCAAAGAAACCATATAGAAATTGAACATCATATGAAAGGCATCTGTAAGGCTTATTGCACGATTTTGCATGTCCCCTCTAGAATTCTATTAAATTAATTTAAATCGAAACCCACATACGAATGCCTCACTTGCCAAATCGTTTTACTAAACTTTCAAATTTATTTAAATTTAAATATCAAAGAGCTTGTTTAACGACCGTTTCTCTAATAAAAAGGTGGTATTAACGGTGTTAATCCTAACGAGAACTTAAATCGATCCAACGATTTGATATACAATTTTACATAAATCTAATCATAGATTTGGCAAGTGAGGCATTCATATGTTACTTACAGTTATAGCTTAATGAAAACACTCTTATACAAAAAAAAAAAACTACAGTAGTAAACACTTTTTTAAACTCTTTCTTTTAACTCGTACTCTCTGTCTGTCTGTCTGTCTGTCGTGGGTCGACCCCATTCCCCCTTATCCAATTGATCTGAAACTTGGCCCATAGTCTTCTTGTGACTAAAGATTAATTTTGGGGTAGTCACGCACAGTCACGCATAGTCACGCACAGTCACGGAGTGATTTAAACCCCATTTCCCCTCATGCAATCGATATGAAACTTTGTCCATAGACGTGTTTTGACCAAAGATTAATTTTAAATTAGTCACGCAGTCACACATGGTCACGGAGAGATTTAAAAATCATATGCATAAGCAAATAAAGAGTTTTAATAAAAACTTTGTTTTTATTGGTGGCAGAGGGTACATACAGGTTTGTCATTCCGTTTGTAACGCATCGAAATAAATACCTGAGACCCCAAAAAAATATATTTTCTTGACCCTTATAATAAGGGAAGTTGATTTACCGATGACCGTCTGTCCGTATGTCCGTCTGTCTGTGGAAATCACGATCACGCCGTCAATATCTAAGCTAGACCGTTCGATTTTGTATAAAATCGTTTACTAACATCCCAAAGGAGTTGCTGTTTAAAATCGTCAAAATCGGTGAGAGGGTTCACGAGCTATGAATGAAACTTTGAAAAAGCTCTTAAAAAAATTAAATTTTTCAGTGTGTTTGTTGTTTTTCTTAAAATATGTTGTAATTCTTCGTATTGTTGAAGTCATTACAGTTGTGTGTACATACATATATTAATACCGCACGTGTCACATTGGCCTAAGCAAGTTTTAACACATATTTTTTTATCATTAAAACTAAATATTAAAAATTAAAAATTAATAAAAATAAAAAATGAAAAATGGAAAATGGAAAATGAAAATTGAAAATTGAAAATTGAAAATTGAAAATTGAAAATTGAAAATTGAAAATTGAAAATTGAAAAATGGAAAATGAAAAACGAAAATTGAAAATTTAAAAATTAAAAATGAAAAATTGAAAATGAAAATTGGAAAATGAAAATGAAAAATTGAAAATCAAAAATGGAAAATGGAAAATGAAAAATGAAAAATGAAAAATGAAAAATGAAAAATGAAAAATGAAAAATGAAAATGAAAAGTGGAAAACGAAAATGGAAAATGGAAAATTAAAAATGGAAAATTAAAAAATTAAAAATGGAAAATGAGAAATGGGAAATGGGAAATGGAACATGAAATATGAAAAATGAAAATTGGAAAATGCAAAATGGAAAATGAAAAATTAAAAATGAAAAATGAAAAATGAAAAATGGAAAACGGAAAATGAAAAATGAAAAATGGAATATGGAATATGGAAAATGAAAAATGAAAAATAAAAAATGAAAAATGGATAATGAAATATTAAAACAAGTAAAAAATTATAGTCGGTCTGAACATGGACCGATTCTCACCAATTTCAATAGCGTTCATCCCATGGCCAATAAAGGCTTATGTACCAAATTTTATTCAAATATATTCATATTTGCGACCTGCAGTTTGATTACACACAGACGGACGTACATCGTTAAATCGAATCAGAAAGTGATTCTGATTCGATCGGTATAATAAAAGAAGGGTCTAGGTCAAATATTTTTGGTAGTTACAAACAGCAGCACAAAGTCATTATACCCAAACCACATAGTTGTATAGGGTATAATTGAAAAATGGAAAATGGAAAATGAAAAATGAAAAATGGAATATGGAATATGGAAAATGAAAAATGAAAAATAAAAAATGAAAAATGGATAATGAAACATTAAAACAAGTAAAAAATTATAGTCGGTCTAGACCGACTATACGATACCCTATACCATGCGTTTAGAGACCCTATCTCTCAGGCCCAACTAACTGGATATATAAAATAAGCATAAACCAAATTTGGGTGGGATTTTTATTAATTTTTTTGGCTGCAGATATGAAAAAGTTCATATCGGATGCTATATCTATATGGGGACTAGGCCCAAAAATGGACCGATCCTGACCATGTTTGGTAAAGTCTTTTGTATTTTGTAAAAATATATACAAACAAAATTCGAAAGGAATCCGTGCAATATTTTTGATTTTTAATAGATTTAAGTTAAGATCGGGAAGCAGCTCTATATGGGGCCTATGACTAAGAGTTGTCCAATAGGGATCATTTTTGTATTACTGATTAATGGATGTAATATACACATATAAACCCAATTTGACTAAGATTCATATCATAATTTGGATCCTATGGCAATTTATGTTGATTTCATAGGGGTCATTTGTATGGGGCTAGGTCTGAACATGGACCGATTCTCACCAATTTCAATAGCGTTCATCCCATGGCCAATAAAGGCTTACGTACCAAATTTTATTCAAATATATTCATATTTGCGTCCTGCAGTTTGATTACAAGCTTTACATGGACACACAGACGGACGGACATCGTTAAATCGAATCAGAAAGTGATTCTGATTCGATCGGTATAATAAAAGAAGGGTCTAGGTCAAATATTTTTGGTAGTTACAAACAGCAGCACAAAGTCATTATACCCAAACCACATAGTTGTATAGGGTATAATTGAAAAATGGAAAATGAAAAATGGAAAACGAAAAATTAAAAATGGAAAACGGAATTTGGAAAATCAAAAATGAAAAATTAAAATTGAAAAATGGAAAATGAAAAATGACAAATGGAAAATGGAAACTGTAAAATGAAAAATGGAAAATGGAAAGTGAAAAATGGAAAATGGAAAATGAAAAAATAAAAATGGAAAATTAAAAATTAAAAACGGAAAATGGAATATGGAAAATTAAAAATGAGAAATCGAAAATGAAAAATGAAAATATAAAAATGAAAAATGGAAAATGAAAAATGAAAAATGAAAAATAGAAAATGGAAAATGAAAAATTAAAATTTAAAAATGGAAAATGGAAAATGAAAAATGAAAAATTAAAAATTAAAAATGAAAATTGAAAATTGAAAAATGAAAAAGAAAAATGAAAAATGAAAAATCGAAAATGGAAAATGAGAAATTAAAAATGAAAAACTAAAAATGAAAAACGAAAGATGAAAATTGAAAAGTGAAAAATGTAAAATGGATAATCCTAAAAAGAAATGGAAATTGAAAATGAAAAATGTGGAGGGTATCAAAGATTCGGCCCAGCCGAATTTAAAACTATTGTTTTTTGATAATTTTTGCATGGCAGTATATTTTAAATCCCAAATTTTTTTGCACATGGGTTATGTACTCAAAGAAGTAATGTTATTGATAATAAACAGGGTTGCACTCCATGACACCTTCCTTGTAAGTTAGATTTTCTTTTTTAAAATCATAGGTCATAATATATTTTTCGCAATGAAGTGGTATTATGACTCTTTATTGGTATTTTTCATAGTTCTTGTAATACCTTCTAGGATATTGGGGAATATCGGTATACAATACCCTATACCATGCGTTTAGAGACCCTATCTCTCAGGCCCAACTAATTGGATATAGAAAATAAGCATAAACCAAATTTGAGTGGCATTGTTATTCGTTTTTTTTCCTTTGAATATGAAAAAGTTCATATCGCATGCTATATTTATATAGGGCTTAGGTCGAAAATTGGATCGATTCTGACCATATTTAGTAAAGTCACTTATTTTTTGCAAAAACGTATACAAACCGAATTTGAGAAAAATCTTTGCAATATTTTTGCTTAAGTGAAGATCGGGAAGCAGCTTTTTATGGGGGCTATGACTAAGAATTGTCCTATAGAGTTTATTTTCGGACTACTGATTAATGGGTGTGATAAACATACACAAACCCAATTTGACCGAGATCTATATGATAATTTGGATCATATGGCAATTTAAGTCGATTTCATTGGTGTCATTTTTATGGGGACTATGTCTTAACATGCACCGATTTTCGCCAATTTTAACAGCGTTCATGCTATGGCTGATAGACCCTTACATATCAAATTTCATCATATCTTTACATTTGCGACCTGTAGTTTGATTACAAAGTTTACATGGATACACAGACCGACAGACGGACGAACGGATCGACTTAGAAAGTGATTCTGAGTCGATCGGTATAATAAAAGGTAGGTCTAGGTCAAATATTTTTGGTTACTACAAACACCAGCACAAAGTCATTATACCCTGACCACGTAGTGGTATATGGCATAATAAAAGAAACAGGTGCATTTTTGAAATAAAAGCTAATTTTATTTATTGTTAACTTTTGAAGATGTATGAACGAAATTAGAAGGGTCATTCTATAAAACGAAACGTATCGAAACGTAAAAAATTTATATGAAACAAGTAAGAGAGTTTAGTTCGGCTGTGCCGAATCTTTAATATCCTCCGTCGTTGTTCCAAAGACAATATTATAACCAAAGCTGTGACCACTAAGAGACCAAAAGGCTAGATTTCAAATTATAATGGTTAGATTTTTACAAGGATTTTTATAATTAAATAAATTATTAACAAAAATTGTAGGTACTTTCAGTTTTTTTTAATTTACTGTTTGATTGTTAATCAGCGATACATACACATTTTTGTTTGCTTGTTTTTTTTTTTTGTACATGCGAACGTTTACATAAAAAAAAAAAACAAGCCAACAAAAATGTGTCCGCAATGCCATTACATATCTATATGCACATGTTCTGTTATGCCGTTTTCTTTTCTGACAAAAAATATCGCCCTTTTTTGCTCTCTTTTGGAAAAGTGTATTTTTTTATATATTCTGAATTAAGAGCAACCTTGTATTATATATCAAGTTTTTCAAAGTATAGCAAATTTAATTTTAAAAAAACAGCTTACGCTTAGTTCAATAAGAAACTAAGTATTGCTAAGTGATTGGCACATTTTATGCTTCTTTATGCTTTAATGCTTAAAAAAAAACTTACAAGCTTCATCAAATGAATAAAATGATTTCGAAGATTTTAATAGTTCTCTGCAATTAAAAAGAAGATTTGTACCTCGAATTTAAATTTGATAAAAAAAATAAAAATAAATAATTTCCCCGATAATAGTTTGCATTACTACCTGACCAAATGTCGAGTATGATGAGAAAGTCCTAGCATCTAAAAAGGTTATCTTATAAAATTGATAATCTATACCATTTTGTTTTCAAAGTTCGATTGATTTTTTATTTGCAGAAATATTCCTAATTTTCATTGCCATCAGAGTTTGAACTTTTTACAGTCCCATATGAATACATACACACAAAAATTAAACTGGCGCGATTTATTTGTTTGTAATTTTTCTACTTGATTTTCTTACTTGATTTTTTTACAAAAGGCTCATTTTAAGAAAAGGTTCATTTTAAGAAAATGTACTTTTTAAGAAAAGGTACTTTTTTAAGAAAATTTACTTTTTTAAGAAAATGTACTTTTTGAAGATAAGTTACTTTTTTAAAGAAATTTACTTTTTTAAGAAAATATAGTTTTTAAACTCTTTCTTTTAACTCATACTCTCTGTCTGTCTATCTGTCTGCCATGGGTGGACCCCATTCCCCCTTATCCAATTGATTTGAAACTTGGCCCTTAGTCTTATCGTAACTACAGATTAAATTAGGGCTAGTTACGCACAGTCACGCGTAGTCACGCACAGTCACGGAGTGATCTAAATGTCATTTCCCCCCTTCCGATCGATCTCAAACTTGGTCGATATACTTGCTGTAAAGAAAGATCAACTTCAACCTTGTCACGCGTAGTCACGCATAGTCACGCACAGTCACGGAGTGATTTAAAACCCATTTTCCCTTATCCGATCGATCTAGATCTTGGCCGATAGACTTGTTGTGACCAAAGTTTAATTTTAAGATAATCACACACAGTCACGCACAGTCACGGAGATACTCAAAACTCAAATGCATAAGGAAAGAAAGAGTTTTAATAAAAACTTTGTTTTTATGGATTAGGATATTAAGAAAATGTAGTTATTTAACAAAAGATTTCTTTTAAAGAAAGAGTAATTTTTTAAGAAAAGGTACTTTTTTGAGAAAATATTTTTTTACGAAAGGTTCTTCTAAAGAAAATATACTTTTTAAGAAACGACACTTTTTAAAAAAATTTGCTTTTTGAGAAAATTTCCTTTTTAAGAAATTTAAATTTTTTAAGAATACTTTTTAAGAAAATGTGCTTTATTAAAAACTGTACTTTTTTGTGGAATTGTGAATTTTAAGAAAAAGTATTTTTCTAAGAACATATACTTCTTTAACAAAATGTACTATGTACAATGGTACTATCTTAAGAATTTTTTTAAGAAAAAGTACTTTTTAAGATAAGATTGTTTTTCAAGAAAATGTACCTTCTTAAGAGGAAGTACTTCTTTAAAATGTACTTCTTTAAAAGTACTTTTTTGAAGAAAATTTACTTATTTTTAAGAATATATATTTTTTAAGAAAATGTAGCTATTAAGAAAAGATATTTTTTTTAAGAAAGTATACTTTTTAAGAAAAGGTACTTTGTTGAAAAGCTATTTTATTAAGAAAGGAACTTTTTTAGAAAAGGTACTTTTAAAAAACTGCAATTTTTAAGAAAATTTATTATTTGAGAAAAGGTACCTTTAAAAAATATATTTTTTTAAATACTTTTTAAGAATATGTACTTTAATAAAAAATTTATACTTTTTTAACGAAATGTGATTTTTAAGAAAAAAACATTTTTCTAAGAAAATGTACTTCTTTAACAAAATGTACTTTTTTAAGAAAATTCTATTATTTAATAAAAGGTACTTTGTAAGAAAAAGTACTTTTTAAGATAAGACACTTTTTAAGATAAGATACTTTTTTAATAAAATATCCCTTTTTAAGAGGGATTACTTTTTTAAAATGATCTTTTGTAAGAAAATATATTTTTTTAAGAAAAGGTACTTTTTAAGAAATTTTACTTTTTAGAAAAGGCACTACCAATCAAAAAAGGAACTTTTTTAAGGAAAAATACTTTTAAAAATAAATACATTTTAAAGAAAATGTGCTTATTAAAAAAGGTACTTTTTTGAGAAAAGATATTTTTAAAAAATGTACTTTTTTAAGAAAAGATAACTTTTCAAAAATATATATGTTGTTTTAATATAAAGTTCTTTTCAAGAAAATTAACCTATTTATATAAGCTACTTTTTTAGGAAAGGGTACTTCAAAAAAAGATTAATTTTTTAAGAAAACGCACTATTTTATTTTACACACAAATGGTACCACATACCAATTTTTAACGGTTAACGTTCGATTTTCTAAACAAAAAAAAATCTTCTTTTGTTGCGTCTCGGGTTTAATCTTCATGTCAAATTTCAAATCCCTACATTCATTTCTTTAAATGCTTCAAAATACACCATTTATACCCTCTTTGTCCTTCTTTTGCTATAAGTGGTCGAATTGCAGAAGAATTCCCTCTTGATCGATGTTTGTTTCTCGAAGAAAATCTTCGTATAACAACTTTGATTTTTGAACCGGTAGGGGAACCTACATCCTACATCCTAAATTTCAAATTCACAGATCCAATTTCAATTTCAATCATACTACGTTGCAGAATCAGTCAATGAGTCTGTGAATTAGTGTCTGTACGTTTTTTGACATTCACTTAAACTTCATCGTACTTTTTTTTGTCGAAAAATCATATGACTCAGTGCTGTCTTGGAAATTGGGCTGTAACGTTAAATTTATGATATTACGTTTCGTTAACTTTACCAAGAGGTAAACTAAATTCACACACAAAGAAACAAAAGTGGACAAAAGAACGGGAAAGTGAACAAATTGAACATTATAAGCACAAAAGGAAAAAAGTATTAATGGTGTACAGGATTTTAGGAAAAAGAAAGAAAATCTTCAAGCAAGAAAAAAATATAAAGAAAATAATTTATTTTCATACTCAGCTGATTTCTGTCCTACGACCCTTGTATTAACTTCTTCGCATAAAAAGATAATCGGTATAAACTCTTATTTATACAATTTTCTAATACGTAATTACTTTTAGGAAAGATTGGACATCCATTGTAATCTAATTTAATTATAATAGTAGGCAGATTGCGAAAAGAGTGTGTACAAAAATCGTTCGCCTTTAATTGTATTTCTGTTTTAATAAATTGAGTGTGTCAGTACTAAATAAATGCTATAAATCTATAGGTTTATAATGTGTTGGGTTGGTGATTAACCACAAATGGATCGACAAATCTAATCCCAATTTGTTTTTTATATATGAAAAGCAAAATTCCAGCATTCAATCGAAAATTTTGAATTCAGATTAGAATATGTGTTTGATTTGTGTTTATTCGATTCGGGCGGAATCAATAGAACAGTCCTTAAGAATATTGATGGAAACACACTTTCTTACCGAGGAACGTGGGCCAAATAGGAACCCAGAAATTGGTACCAATGTGTCCCGACAAACTGGAACCCACGTGGAACAGCAGACGGGACACGATGGGGAACAATATGAAGGGCCTAATGAGGAACAAAATCGAGAGGAAAGAAATGATAGAATAACCGAAAATATGGTAATTAAGGCAATACAAAGCTTTGCCCCTTTTAAGGCAGCAGGCCCAGATGAAGTCTTTCCTGCTCTACTACAAAAAAGCGGGGACTTAATTGCTTGCCTAAAATTAGCGTACACCCCCAGGGCATGGCAGGAGGCCAAAGTGGTCTTCATACCAAAGCCGGGAAAGGAAAGCTACGCGAATCCAAAGACCTATCGACCGATAAGTCTTACATTCTTCCTACTGAAAACCATGGAGTGAATAGTCGATAACATGGTTAAATATCAAATCCCAAATGAGTTGTTGAAATTCAAACAGCACGCTTATTTAAAGGGACGCTCAGTGAAACTGCGCTTCATGAAGTAGTTCACCACATCGAAAGATCTTTTGATCTAAAAATCTTCACCTTAGCTATATTCATTGATAGAGAAGGAGCTTTTAACAATGTATCAATCAATACGCTACTCCAATCCCTAGAACGATTCGACATTGGCCAGGATATTAAAGCCTGGATCAGTCACATGCTAGGGAATGGATGGATAAGTTGCGAGGTTGGTGGCATTAAAATAAGAAACAAGGTTTGTTGTGGAACACCTCAAGGGAGGATTTTATCCCCCCTTCTCTGGGTGACCATTTAAACAGTCTGCTAAGGATTCTAGCCAATAAGGGTTTCCAACCTGTCTGCTACGTAGACGACGTAGCGATACTGTTAAGGGGGAAAGATCCTAGAAATTTATGTAGGAGGGCATCAAATGCACACGAAATAACATATGACTGGGCACAACCGAGGGGTTTAAATGTGAAGCCAGAGAAAACTGAAATAATGCTCTTTACAACGAAGACGAAAACAATCGACTTTGATGAACCTCGCAAAACGATTAGATTCTCACAGACGGTGAAATACCTTGGGATAATTCTCGATAAAAAACTTAGTTGGAAAAACCACATCGAGAGCAGGGTTGTGAAGGCTCCTCGTGTATGGGCCATTTGCAGAAGGGCTATAGACTCAAAATGGGATTTAAACCCGAGGATAACATATTGGCTGTAAACAAGCGTCGTTAGACCTATTCTAACCTACGCATCCATAGTCATATGGACATCAATGAACGGGAAATGTTACATTAAACCATTCCAAAATATACAGCGCCTCTGTTGCATAGGAATCAGTGGTGCAATAAGGACTACATCTACGAGGGCTTTAGAGAATATTCTATCTATACACCCAATCGACAACATGGCTCTGGCCATGTTACGACTAAGGCTAACAGGGGAATATGACCTCATGACCAGACACCAGACTATTTTAGACCAAATTCCGGGACTCAACACAGTGAATATTAGCTGTGATAGAATCGCGGAAGTGTCAACAGATATACCTTGCAGTATACGGATACCAGGCAGGGAAAGTTGGATGAACGGAAATATTCTACAGGGTCACATTACTATACGGACGCCTCTAGTCTGCATGGTAAGACTGGGATAGGTTTCTACGATGAGGACCGTTCCACAGGGATATACATCCGTCTTCCGGACCACAACTATGTCTCTCAGGCTGAATTGGTAGCGATAAAGGAATATATTAGGTCTATTAACGCACGGGATTCCCCAAGTCCCAGAGACGTGAAAATATTTACGGACAGTCTAGCGGCTATCAGAACGATATCCGCGGACAAAACTAGATCCAGGACTATCCTCGAGTGTAAGGAGGAGATTTCAAACTTCTCCAGAAGAGGCAGATTTGAAATCGTTTGGATCTCAGGATGCAGTAGTATAATGGGAAATGAGATTGCTGACGAACTGGCCAGGAAGGGCTCTTTCCTGGAAAGAGTAAATTTGGAAAACCCATAACCTTTCAAGTCTCTCAAATTGGAACAGGCAGACTGGGCAACCAGTTCGCATGTAGCAATTTGGGAAGAGACTGACGTGGGTAAGGTTACAAAGACATTATGGGGTTCTCCCAACAATACAAGAACTAGGGAGATCCTGAATCTGAGTAGGGTAGAACTTAGTAGGGTAATTGGCATCCTCACTAGACACTCTGAGCTGAGGGCTCACCTATACCATATAGGACGGGCGGAATCAGCCACTTGTAGAGCTTGCGGAGAGGATGACGAAACCCTAGAACACTACCTCTGTTACTGTCCTGCATTTGCGAGAACAAGGGTCAGATATCTATCCAACGACATCTTACCAGGCCTGACGGGTCTTAGGGGGATAAGCTGGAAAATACTCAAGAAATTTGCTGATGAAACCGAATTTCTAAGTTAATAGAGGGGTAGATAACCGGATAAACGTAGAGATGTACAGCGCACAACAAGCCGACCTACTGGCTTAGGTGTATATCCGGACACAACGGATATGAGCTATGTGCATACAAAGCTCCTCTTATCAACCTAACCTAACCTAACCTAACCTGTGTTTAATCGTATAAGCATTGTTAGAATATTACACGAAAGGTTTAAAGTTTCATACATATTTTACACAAAAAAAGCTAATTAAATTAGTAAAAAATTAGTAAAATTTAAATTTAATTTATTTTCAATAAACGAAGCCTATAGATAGAAAAAAATCACCAACCGAATTGGTTTAACAACTGAAGTTTTGAGTATATAACAGAAATTTGTTAGCATTTAAGCGTTTTCTATTTTGATGAAACATTTACTGTTAAAACGACCGAATTGTTGGTGTAATAAACCCAAAATATGTTTACTAACTTCATCGAAATTCGGTTCGCAATAAATTCGGAAGCCACATTGAATCCCTTTTCCGTGTGTATCGATTGTGGCTTTTTTATCGGCATCTTTTCTATTGTGATTGGATTTTTGTCGATCTGCTTGCGGTAAATCTCGAATTGTGAGCTTTTGCATAAACTACTGTCTATTTAAAACATAATGATTTGACAATTTATCCGATAATGCTTGAATGAATATAAAGTACACAATTTTGTTTTTGCTTTCTATAACCTAAATAACACGCTAATTTCTAAAGAAAAACAACTGAATTTTTAATTCTATAATAAACGATTTTTTCAAATTTTGTTGTTATGTGATTAGTTTTGGTATTTTTTGTAATTTTTAACTTAAGATACCGATGAAGTATCTTCATTATTATCATTATAAAGTTTACGTTCTCGACAATCTAAGATTGCCCATACGAGGAGTGGTACACAGCCTAGTACCATGCAGGAACCCATGCAATAGAATACAATGGCATAACTACCAGATATATCACGAAGATAACCAGCCAGTGGTGGCACAGATATCGCACCAATACTCTGAAACATACGCACTAAACCATAACTGGAACTTATGCGATCGGTACCAAAAATATCAGCCAAGAGTACAGGCATTAGGACATACCAGCTGCCTAAACAAAAACCATACATCGCAGCCGATAGGCCCACTAAATAGATTGTATATTCCGATGGTATGGTGAGAACAGCTAAACCAGCTCCTAGAATACTGATGGTGAAAGATAGTTAAATATGGTTATAAATTTCAGTATTTAAGTGCTCACCAAAATAAATATGTCTTTCTGCGATCAAACAATTGTAAATCCGATAGCCAGCCAAGACCCAAACGTCCAATTAAATCCAAAACAGCACTAACGGTTACCAAATAACCAGCTTCACTTTTGTTATAACCTGAAAAAAAATGTTTAAAAAAATGTTGAAAAAAGTAATACGGTTTCGTTTTCTAAAGCATTTAAAAAAAAAATCAATTTAAAACAAAAATTTGAATAAGCCGACTACACGATACCCTATATAATTAGTTCTAGTAAAAGGTTTTAAGTTCATAAATTTGCAAAGCCGAAATATACAATGTACGGTTATTTTTGAACATAGTTATATTATATCCTTAGAACAAATGAGGTTGCAAAACTCAAAAATTTCATGTACGCTTATGATATCACTGTGGAACAAATTCAGGTTATCAAAAGTTAGGTCGATTCTGAGAGCGAGGGGTGAAAATAGAGGCTTAATTAGAAGACCCGTATCGGGGCGTTTGTTTATGTTAGTTCGATTTTTTTTTTAATCGACCTTCGAACTTTGCAGTCAAATGCCGATTTTCAGCATATTGTTTATATGGTTTTTTGGCTATAACTCGTCGACTAATTGATATTTTTTCAATCTGTAAAAGCCAAACTGCTAGAGACCTGTGCAACAATTAAAATTTTTATAAAAATTGATTTAGAAAATTTTTGTGGTGCTTATGAAGCAAAATGTTGGAAAAATTATTTTTTTCATGCTTTTTGAAAATATTTTCCACAAAACTAAGTTTTTTTGCTTTCCAACACTGAACAAAATTCGTACATAAAAAATGAGAAGTAAATTAATATTAAGATGGAAAACGCATGTTTTGTATTATGATTGTTTTCTTTTCAAATGAAATTTATTGAACAAACTGAGAAGCATATTATAGATCAAACAGAAAGCAAAAAAGACTTAGTTTTGTGGAAAATATTTTCAAAAAGCATGAAAAAAAAATAATTTTTCCAACATTTTGCTTCATAAGCACCACAATAATTTTCTAAATCAATTTTTATAAAAATTTTAATTGTTGCACAGGTCTCTAGCAGTTTGGCTTTTACAGATTGAAAAAATATCAATTAGTCGACGAGTTATAGCCAAAAAACCATATAAACAATATGCTGAAAATCGGCATTTGACTGCAAAGTTCGAAGGTCGATTAAAAAAAAATTCGAACTAACATAAACAAACGCCGCGATACGGATCTTCTAATTTAGCCTCTATTTTCACCCCTCACTCTCACAATCGACCTAACTTTAATCTCATCTTATAGGAAATTGTTCAAAGATTACAGATGTTTTTGCTGCTACCTTCAATAAAATCAGTTTTTCAGGTTTTTTATACCCTATACCACTATGTGGTTTTGGTATAATGACTTTGTGCTGCTGTTTGTAACTACCAAAAATATTTGACCTAGACCCATCTTTTATTATATCGATCGAATCAGAATCACTATCTGATTCGATTTAACGATGTCCGTCCGTGTGTCCGTCCGTCCGTCCGTCCGTCTGTGTGTCCATGTAAACTTTGTAATCAAACTACAGGTCGCAAATACGAATATATTTTGATGGAATTTGGTACATAAGCTTTTATCGGTCATAGAATAAACGCTGCTAAAATTGGTGAAAATCGGTCCATGTTCAGACCTAGCCCCCATACAAATGACCCCTATGAAATCGACATTAATTGCCATACGATCCAAATTATCATATAGATCATACTCAAATTGGGTTTGTATACGTTTATTACATCCATTAATGAGTACTCCAATAATTATACCTATGGGGCAACCCTTACTCATAGGCCCCATGTAGAGCTGCTTCCCGATCTGCAAAAATATTGCACTGATTCTTTTCAAATTTGGTTTGTATATATTTTTGCAAAATACATGAGACCTTACCAAACATGATCAGGATCGGTCCAATTTTAGGACTAGTGCCCATATAGATATAGCATCCGATATGAACACTCAAATTTGGTTTTTTTTATTTTCTATGTCCAGTTAGTTTGGCCGTAGAGATAGGGTCTCTAAACGCATGGTATAGGGTGCAGTTTTCTTACTTGTTTTTTTATATTTTCTAACTTTATTTCATCAAATTATACATAATTGACCCTCGACAGAGCATTGTTGAGGCAAGTTGGCAAATATACTTATTTTAATAAAATTAAAAAGTTAAAACTATTTAAATGAAAATTATTTGTTATACAAAAAAGGAAAAATTAAATTTGTACTAAGCTAAAAATTTAAAATTATATCACAAACTTTACAATATTATTCAAAATATACTCTTTTAGTTTATTTCTAAATAAAGAAATAGTTAAACATTCTTTTAGACTTTGCGGCAAACTATTAAATTCCAGACTGCAGATATATTCTACTCGCTATTTTGTAGTTTCAAAACGACATCTTGAAACTCTAAAGTTTAAATTGTTTCTTGTATTGAGAGCTTGCTGATTAACTTAGAAACAAGTAAGAAAATTATAGTCGGTCTAGACCAACAATATGATACCTTATACCATGGTTTAGAGACCCTATCTTTTCGGTCCAACTAATTCGATATAGAAAATAAGCATAAACCAAATTTGAGTGGCATTGTTATTAATTTTTTTGGCTGCAGATATGAAAAAGTTCATATCGGATGTTATTTTTATAGGGGGACTAGGTCGAAAAATGGACCGATCCTGACCATATTTAGTAAGGTAACTTATATTTCCAAAAAATGCACACAAACCAAATTTGAGAAAAATCTGTGCAATATTTTTGTTTTTTGATAGATTTAAGTGAAGATCGAGAAGCAGCTCTATATGGGGCCTATAACTAAGAGTTGTCCTATAGGGATTTTATTTGGACTACTGGTTAACGGATATAATAAACACATACAAACCCAATTTGACTGAGATCTATATGATAATTAGGATCTTATGACAATTTATGTCGAATTCATTGGGGTCATTTGTAAGGGGACTAGGTCTGAACATGGACCGAATTTCACCAATTTCAACAGCGTTCATCCGATGACAGATAAAAGCTTATGTACCAAATTCCATCAAAATATATTCATATTTGCGGCCTGTAATTTGATTACAATGTTTACATGGACACACAGACGGACAGACGGACGGACGGACATCGCTAAATCGGCTCAATAAAGTGATTCAGAGTCGATTGGTATAATAAAAGTTGGGTCTAGGTTAAGTATTTTTGGTAGTTACAAACAGCAGCACAAAGTCATTATACCCAAACCACATAGTGGTATAGGGTATAACAAATCAAATTGTAAATCAAATGGTATAATGATGACCGATATTATATAGCACTTTAAAAACGTATACGTATTAATAATTGCATTTTGTACATTCCATGTATACGCAAAACATTTTTGGCGACATCCCTATGTAGAGATATAGTTGTATACAGACGGGGAAGATTAAATACAATTTTTAACAATTTAGTCTGCAATATTTTTAGGAATTTTAAATCATAATTTTTATTAAATCGAAATATCAAAAACAAATAATTCAAATAGTTTTGAATCAGTGATTGAAAAATAATATATTTAGTTTTTTCCATCAAGTTTGTGCTTCAACTTGAACTAGCAGATTTATTTCTCAACTTAACCAATTCACAAACCAACACTTTTTTGGTTTATTATTATTGTGAATGAAGATAATAAACTCATTAACAAATTTAATTAACACACAGCATATGTATAATTTTATTTTATGTATGTGTTGGTAGCAACTTTAAATGCAATTTACTCAAAAAATAGGAAAAAAAAATTAAAAAATCTGTAAATCTGGTGAACAGCTGAAAAGAAATACGTTTCAAATAATATGCGTTTGGTCAAAATCGGGATAAAAAGGTTGAACAAAACATCGGTGACAAGAAATCGCCTAGCATATTAATATTATAGATAAAACTCCCGGCGATATCTTGGCATGCAGATGTTGCATATGGCGATGCCAGGACGAATTATTTTGTATAAATACTCCGAGATGTTTAACGGCTTGTGCTTCCAAGCATTAACCGCCTAAGTCATAAATCATGCTTTTGAGAAAAATAACTTTTAATATAAATGTAATAGGACTTCATTTCGACTTAGGTCAGTATGTTTTCTTTAATAACTTTTTATTAAACAGTGTTATAGAAATGGGGATTTCACGTAAATATAAAGCGTTTTTAGTAGAACCTGATAGTAAAGATAATCCAAATCGTCGAATACCATGCTTTCGAGAAAAATGGCTTTTTATATAAACTAGGACACTCAGCTCTCGAAATTCTAGTGCAAGTTCTAGAAAATTTTATTTCCTTTAGACCCTAAAGGAATGCTAAACAATTATAATCAATTCACAAATCAACACAAAAAACAAACTCATTTTTATTACAAACACATTAACAAATTTCATAAACAGACACATACATTGTATAATATTTTGTAAGTGTTAGTAGCAACTTTAAATGCAGTTTACTCAAAAAAAAAATTAAATTTTAAAAATCTGTAAATCTGGTGGACAGCTAAAAAGATATACCTTTCAAATGAGGCATGCGTGGTCAAAATAGGATTAAAACTGACACAGTAGCATCGGTAACAAGAAATCGCCTTGCCTATTAATATTATAAATGTAATGAGGCTTCATTACGACTTAGGTCAGCATGTTTCCATTAATAACTTTTTATTAAACAGTGTTATAAAAATTGGGACTTCACGTAAATATAAAGCGTTTTTAGTAGGATATGATAGAATACATAACTCAAATCGTTTTTAAGTCGACTTAGGCGGTTATCGCTTGTGACCACAGATATATATAATGTTATTGTTATTATTACGACTTATGAGTTTTTTTTTATTAGCAAGTTTCTTCAACCTCGCAAACTCCAAAATTATGCGGGTAAAAAATACGCAAATCATCAGCGTATATAAACATCTTTCCATCAAAAACTAGATTGTTAATATCGTTTAAATATACAGTAAACAAGAAAGGACCCAAAACACTGCCCTGTGGAATACCATGTTCGACAATATTCATTAAGCTCTTCGACATATTAATTTGAAGATATTGCTTCCATCCTTCAAAATATTTATTTTATTTTAATTTTTTTTATAAAATTAACTTATCAAAATTATAAGCATATTACAAAAGATAAAATAGCTTCATAGGCTTAGCAGTAAAACCTCTATCCAAACAGACACATATGTAATTAACTACATTAATCACAGCTTCATCGGTGCCACAACCCTTCCTAAAACCATATTTATTAGGGAATGTAAGAGGTTCTCTTTAAAAAAATCATGTGATCGGATCACAGGGAAGATGTGTAAACATCTAGTAATTAAAGATTTTTGTATGTAATTTTTTAAAATCAAATAGAAAGCGTCATCTATGTATCACTTATAGCAAAAACTGTTTCAGCTAATTCAACAACCCTTTGCTGTAAAACGTTAAAAATCCCAATATAAACGTATATAAGTGATACATAGATGACGCTTTAAAAAAGTGGCATAAAAAAACAATGTTACATCATAATTTTTTCACCAATACAATCATAAGTCACACAGCGTTATCGGCTTCAGCTCACACCGATATGAGTTACGCTGTTTTTGTGATTGTATTGTGCCATAGAAATTTACCCCCCTGCGCGTATAGATGTTTACACATCAAAAATGATAAAAGTTGTGAGTGAAAATATTTTTCAAAAACTTCGCCATTACCGCCAAAATAACAACTGGTCTAAACTTTTCCATAAAACTGGCAATAATTTCCTTTGGAATCGGAATGAACTGTAATTATATCTGCAAAAACTTAGGTGGTAATTGAAGAGTTTAAAATATTCCTAGTCTCCTATTAATTTCCAAATGTGGTAGAAGATAATAAATTTCATCTGTGCTGTGTTCTTAAGGAACTGTTTGAACTTCTAACAGAATTTAGGAAATATTGATTAAAAACTTCAGCTTTAATGGTGTCGACTTAAGAACAATTTGAGTTATGTAGGATCTCATATTCCACTAATAACGCTTAATATTTACGTGAAATCTCCATTTCTCTAACACTGTTTTTAAACAAGTAATTAATGCAAATATACTGACCTAAGTCGTAATGAAGCCCCATTACATTTATGTAAAAAGTTATTTTTCTCGAAAGCATGATTTCCGACTTAGGCGATTAATGTGACCACAG
Organism: Cordilura impudica; assembly: GCA_963682025.1. NCBI lineage: Eukaryota > Metazoa > Arthropoda > Insecta > Diptera > Scathophagidae > Cordilura > Cordilura impudica. Next base: position 183,772,616 of record OY821521.1, read on the forward strand.
AATTAGTACACCATCTTAATTTTTTAGATTCGTTACAGATTTTGAACCCCTTCCAAGAGTTTGATTTAAAAATTTCCAAAATTTTCTTGGTTCGTATCGCATTTTTCTTAAATTTTCATGATAATAGTTTATCATAGCATCCTTACTAGCAATTTTAATAATTTTCTACATTAGTAAACACCTTATCAATCGACGTTGAACTTAAAAGACGAGTAACTAGAGATGTGCTAAATCTTGTGCAAGGGTTAAGCAAAAAATCGATATTACTGTATCCAACAATTGTACATGGATTTTGAGCATAAAAGTTGGTTAAAATCACATAAAATGATGACGATTTGCGGAGAATTCTTCAAAAAGAATTCTTCGAAAACAATTCTTCGAAAACAATTCTGCAAAAACAATTCTACGAATAGGAGTTCTTCGAATAACAATTCTTTGAATAACAATAACCATAGAGGTTTTCAGCTATAGCGGGAAATAATCAAGAGATTTTCAACTATAGCAGGGAATAATCATAGGTTTTCATATATAGCGGGGAATAACCATAGAAGTTTTCAACTATAGCGGGAAGAATTGTTTTAGAAGACTTGTTATTCGAAGAACTGCTATTCGAAGAATTGTTTTTTCGAAGAAGTGTTTTCGAAGAATGGTTTTCGAAAAATTGTTTTGGAATAATTGTTTTCAAAGAATTTTCCGCCGACCATAAATTGACGTTCAACCATTCGAATCACTGGAATTAACAATAAAATCATTAAAAGATTGGGAACGATCTGCAAAGAAAAGGTTCTACCAAACATGAAGAATATGCTTCGAAAACTATATCACTTTTGGCGGAAATGTATCCAATGAAGAAACTGACTCCGACAGTCCATAAAATATTGGCGCGTAGCAAAGATATAATTGAATATCAGTTTTGCCGATTGGAAAGCACACCGAAAAGCTCAGGATTCCCTCAACAAATTTTATAAAAAATATAGATGCTCGAACACGTTCAAAGCATCAAGGTTTATGCAAAATGTGGACCTCTTCAACATGTTGGCAGCATCTTCTGATCCAGTTATTTCATATGTTTGTGTTTGAAGTTTCCTCAGACATTTTGCCTGACACTTAAGTGATTTACATAAGGTTAACCTTTAAACTAGTAAAGCTGTAATGGGAAAATTTTTTGACGAAATACCGCCTACCATGATTACAAGAAGTATTAAGGATCTCTATTGAGCTATTTCGGACTAAACGATCACCCTGTGCGGAAATAAAATGCACCTTTTGAATGCCAATATTCTGTACTAGCAGATGTACATATGTATACGATTCCGCCGTTTTTATAAATTGGTCAATTATTTTGAAATATCATAATTTTATGTTTTGCTGGAAGTATTGTCCATCTTTTGCCACTACATTGTCGGAAGAAGGATTTATCTTTTTGGTGTCCTAGTATGATGTGAACTAAAGTACAGGAGGGTTAAGAGTCATTGATCAAAACAAGTAGAAATCAAAAGAAGCAATTTCTGGTTAATAAGTATTTCCAAATGACCGGCACAGTAATATGTGTAGCATTATCACACAGAAGAATTTCTTTGTCGTGCCTGGACCCAATCTTATTAATTATGTTCGGTAGACAGCCCCGGTAATAGTTTTGTTTAGTTTAAGTAACTCACAATACATAATACTCCAAGCTGATCCCACCACGTAAACACAAGGTTTGTTTCCCATGAATATTTGAAACATGGCGGCTGGTTCCCATGATTTTTTTTCCTTTTTGAGTTATAATAGTTGATAAATGTTTCATCACCGCTGACTATATGTACTGAAATCCCTCCCTCAACCTCGCATGTGTTCTTTTTTTTTTGGAATCATTCCCACGGATTTTAAAAAGTGTGAAATTGCTTGCTTAGACACTCCTAACGTAAGTAAAAGTTCATCGTGAGTTTGACACGAATCTTGAATGAATAATGCTTCCAATTATATGTCTTCGTCCAATTGCCAATTGAAACCATTTATGGCAATTTTACTCATCTAAGGCAGCCACATCATATGCAAGCACAAACAATCGATGCACCTTAACTGCAGATTTTTTTCAAATTGAAGAAGTATATCATAAGTTTCTGCAAACGATGCTTATTCGACTCAATACTCCGCATTTTCGCATTAACAAAATATATGATTTAGACAACAAATTCGCTCATATTTCAAAGTTATATTGTTGGCAGATATCGAACCTGATAACTTACTAGTGTTGCGATCTTTTGGCAAACAACTGATAATAAAAATGCCCTCATAACTAATTTCAAGAAAAAGCTTTTTCTACAATACCTCGATTTAGCTTATGTTCTTATTTGAGTTTAAACTAAATACAATTAAACATAACCAATATAACACCGAATTCTGATACTCACCTATCGATATTACATGAGCTGGTAAATAATATAACATATAGGGGCATCCCACCGACATCAACATCACTGATAAACACATCAAGATAAATGTTGAATCCTTAAGTAAACTTAAATCCAGATACACTTCAACACGTTCATAACATGTCAAAGGCTCTTTATCGACATCTTCTTCAATCGAATTAGCACCCACTAGACTGCCACCATCTTGTTCTATACCATTTTGCTTCATATCGCTCATATTACTGACAGGTGTTGGTATTTCCATGCTCTTGCTAAGACCACGTGTTACAACGGCGGGTGGTGAGAGAGGCTTTTCCAAGTGGGCCTGTATCTTGGATATAATTTCATCATTAGCAAAGACATTTCGACGACGTCTTGAGCCTCTATGTGAATCCGTTCCGGAATTTTTACGATACACCCAAGTAGAGGTTGTACTTAAATCTTCCACTGAGTGCATTATACCGGAGCTGCGCACTTTTTTCATAGGTTTTATAAATGTTGTTTCACCTATGATGTCTTTAACTTCATCATCGCTCTCCTGAGCATAATTAGGAACAGATTTTTCAGAACCTGAAATTTAAGAGAGGGAACCATAAGATATTATGAAGTAATAATCATACATCTTTAACTCTAAAGTGGTCGATAATCTCAGAAATAAGACAAGACATCTGCTATCTTGTTTAAATTAATAATTTATTTAGGAAACTAGGTCGATTCATGTATGAATATGATGCGTACGGATTCCTCTTTCGCTGCTGTAACTGAAACCTTATAATGTCTAAAAGTAATATCTCGAAGCTTTCGTTAAGAAATGCTAAAAAGTTACTTAATGTTCTAGAAATCTTTCGGTGAAAGCTTTTTAAAGTTATTATCCGGTGTACTTACCATTATTTCGATTATTATAGTAATCATTTAAACGATTTTTTGATTCTTCCATAAATAGATGTTCGATGAACTTAGCATTCAAGCCATCATCACATGTATCCAAATAGGTCGTATTAGTTAACATATCCACGCTACTTGGATTTATATCATTAAGTGGCTTTGTGGCATCCTCTTCGTCATTATTCTTATCATCGTCGGTATTTAATGACTCCAAAGGTCTATATAAAAGTGCTGATAGACAAACGTCCAACATACAAAAACCCAATATCAAAATGGTACCATGGAAACCGAATTTCTCGGCCAAGTGTTTTATTAAGACCGGCAAAATGAAACTTCCAGTAGCTGTGCCAGAGACACAAATGCCATTGGCTAAAGCACGATGTTTATCAAAATATTGCGATACAATTACGATGCCTGGCGTGGTGGACAGACCACCTCCTATGCCGGTGAGAATGCCAAAAGTGAAGAGTAAATGTACTAGGCTGGTAGCAAAATAACTCAGACACATGCCGAGGGCACAAAAGAGTCCACCAATAAAAACGACTGTGCGACAGGAAAAACGTTGACATAGGGCACTAGATAGAGGTGCTAAAGCTAAACATAGAGCAGACAGTATAGCTGGTATCCAAGAAGCTACTGTAGCCGTAGAACTGGGAAATGTTTCCATGATTTCAACATATAGAACTCCATAGGATTTGACCAAACCCGCTACCCAAAATTGTACGGAAAATGCTCCAAATACAATGAACCAACCATATCCACCATCTGGCGGATCAGTGCTAATTGAAGAACGCGATGACGGCGGATGACCAGAGCTGGCTCTCGAATCTGTGTTACTTGTTATATTCGAGATACCTCCGGGTAATCTATCAACGCCTTTGCCACGTTTTCGTTTACCAGCACTGTATAAATTACGACTCGATCGCAATTCACGGGATTTGGCAATTAAAGGTCGTGCCGTAATACTTGAGACCGTTAGTAGGTTTTCATTGTCGTCCTCTTCAATTTCCGATATTTGGTGTTCCAACAAACTGGCATGCAACGTACGGCTTGTTGGCGCCGGACAATAGGGCGTATCGATGGGTAGGGTTGCTGGACGCCTATGTATTGTAGACGTTGCAGAGCCCGGCGCCGAGGCGGCAACATCAGCAATTGAGATCGTTGAGGCTGTATTAATGAAGGGGTTTTGTGCACTGCCACCCATTTGTAGACCCAATCCAATTCCCGTTTGTTGGCCACAACCAAGCGTATCCATTTGTTTGACATCCAATTCGGCCAGCGGTACGGGTGGTGCTGAGACGATTGAGAATAGGCTTCCGCTAGATTGTTGACACTCGGTGACTAACGAAGGTGCTGGCGGTTGAGAACAGGCGACAATTTGTCGTTCACATTCATTTTCGCCCTCTCTAGCATAGAGTGGCTTATGCATGTCTCTAAGAATTTCGGTGGAATTGCCTTCAAAAGCAGAATGAGGGCGGTTGAAGTTTGCTTGACCAATGCTGGCGTTTGAGTGAATGAACCCTCCCGACTGGTACTGGATTCGACTAATTGGGTCCGGTTCACTCGAGCAGTACATCGATCCCCGTGAATCCTAAAAAAAAAAAAATAAACCAGTTTATAATATGAATTGTTTGTTTGAAAAAAAAAAAAAAAATGCAGATTCGAAGAATAGTTAAGATCCTCATTGTGAATCCTGTACGTTTGTGTTTCCTTGGTTATTTGTATAAAAAATCTCAAATACTAAAAATTCAATCCAAATTTGTTCATACTAATTTCAAACATCAAGCTAATGCTTTCTTAAGAGGTTCCCTTGCTAATGTATCACATATGATACAAAATTATTTTCTGATACTCGGCTTATAGAGTCCACTATCATATAAGAATAAATTAATAGGTGATGTAGAAATAGTTTTATACAAGACAAAGACGAACAATTTGAAATTTTAGATATGGACGTACTAAGCTCATGGTCTTGTTTGAAAAAAAAAAACATGGTGAGTTTTTTTATTATATCTATAATATTAATAGGCTAGGCGATTTCTTGTGACTGATGTCTTGTTCTACCGTTTTATCCCGATTTTGACCAAACGTATATTATTTGAAAGGTGTTTCTTTTTAGACGTTTTGCAGATTTACAGATTTTTAAATTTTTTTCTTTATTTTGAGTAAATTGCATTTAAAGTTGCCTACATACATAAAATTATACAATGCTATGTGTGTGTTTATTAAATTTGTTAATGTGTTTGTAAAAAAATTAGTTTGTTTTTTTGTGTTGATTTGTGAATTGGCTATAATTGATTGGCATACTTTTAGGGTCTTTATTTAATCTATACTAATATTATAAAGAGGTAATGTGTGTTTGTTTGTTTGTTTGTAGGAGGTAATCTCCCTAACTTCCCATCTGATCTTCCTGAAATTTTCACAGAGTCTTACTGCGGATATGGGAAGTGCTATATGCTATAATTTTTTTTAATATTTTTAGTGGGCGTGGCACCTCCCACACAAAGTAAATTTTTAATATCATATACATATATTGAGCACTATGATAGGGAGAGCTTTGCAAATTTGTGTGAGGTCACCTATTGTTAATATTAGTAGCTACGCCAGAAATGGGCGGGATCGGATAAGTAGGCGTGGTACCTCCCATACAAGTAATAGTTCGCGAGTACTGTGATAGAGAGAGCTTTTCAAATTTGTCTGATGTCACCTATTATTAATGTGAGTAGTCGGACACAAAATGGACAGTATTGGACCAATAGGCGTGGCACCTGCCATACAAAGTAAATATAAAATGCCATATGTCTGGAGTACTGTAATAGTGAGAGTCTTGGGACTTTGTGTGAGCCCATAAATTATTCATGTGATTAGTTAGACGAAAAATGGGCGTTATCAGAGCAGTGGGCGTGGCATTCCCCATGCAAAGTAACCATTTTATGTCATATATATGGAGTACTGTAAAAGAGAGAGCTTTCTGGCTTTGCGCGAGCCCATAGGTTCTTTGTGTGAACAGTCGAACGAAAAAATGGGCGTGATCGGGGCAGTGGGCGTAGCACCGCCCATGCAAAGTAGATATCTAATATTATATAACTGGTGTACTATAAAAGGGAAAGAGTCGACATTTTGCACGAGTCCATCAGATATTAATGTGAGTAGTCCAATAATAATTGGGCGGGATGAGATTAGTGGGCCTGGCACCCCCTATGTAAAAATTATAAAGTACTACGAAAGCGACAGTCTTTTGACAAGATCATTAGTTATCAATGTGATTTGTCGTGTAAAATATATCGCCAAAATCAAAAATCGCCAAACCCAAAAATCGCGAAAATAAAAATCGCCCAAAAAACAAAAATCTTCAATATGAAAAATGGGCAAAATCAAAAATCGCTAAAAAGAAAAAATGCCAAATGATATTCTAAATTCAAGGCCAATAGTTAAGTGTTGCCAGATCTAACTTGGAAAATCCATGTTCTTCTCATGGGCAGCTACATGTACCTTTCTCCAGGGTAGGAACGCCAAAAAATCGGATAATCTGATGTACCGAATGAAAAAACAAAAAAATCTGTACTGAAGCGAAGCACACCGGGTTACATCTAGTGAAAAAATAAAATTTCCTAGAATTTGCCCTCGAATTTCGAGTGCCGGAATCAGCTTGTATTTATTAAATTATTAATACATGTATATTCTTAATATATTTTTTATGCAGAATTTCATTAAATTTCACATTCCAGACATTCTGTGTATACCTGTTTGGCTTTCACTGGATTTCCTTCTTCTACCTTTTCAGCATAACAGTTGACACAGCAACGTCGGATAAGTTTACTATCTCGAAGCGGTATTTCAGTCAGGCAATTGTGATGGTTTTTCCGGTTCATTCTTCTTTACTACCTCGTCAGGTCAGTGAAATATCATAGCCTTCTGTATGTCTCAAACAGTAATAGCATATCCAGTAGCCTCATGAAAAACTACTCTGGAAGCGACAAGCGCTGTTTGCTGTAAGTCGACAGCAATTTTTTTATACCACGTCAGACTTTTCGTCAGAGGAGAGTAGAAGCTACTCAGCTTATCTGCGACATCAAGCTGATCTCGAAGAACAAATATCTGTCACTCCATCGTCATGGCACGCCGATATCATCAAAATATCTCGCTTATCATGTCTCAGTTCTATTTATTTTTTTGTGACTATTTCAGGAAGAATTTTTTTTATTTTTGGGCAAAGTTACACATAATTCCATGTTGTTATCTTTCAAATATTTGACGAAATCTATAGTTCACGAAACTTCGCAAACAACTGGCCTACTAGAGGCTGAACTCTATACAAAACATCATCATTATCTGGCTAAATATCTGCGATATGCCAGCAATGTAGTATTAGGGTGGCCCTTCGTTATATGGAGGGAAAAAAAGAGTTCAAACTGTCGGTCTCACCCCCTTGAAATATGCGAATAGCAAAAAAACTGAGATATACAAAGTTTTGGGCCAATCAGAAAACGTTTAGTCGTGGCGCAAAGCGATTGAAAATTTCAAGTGTGTTTCAAACATGACTTTTTTCAGATTTTACGAAAATTTCGTTCTATAGTTTAATTTTTCCGACAAGCTGTTATATAATTCGGGATCAGTATTAAATTCTCCTTTCAAAAGGCTATAAAACTTCAACATCGTATGAAACATCGCCAAGAAATGGCAAATGCCCCAGACCACTTTTGTGCCAAAAAAAAACTAGGTCATGAAATTTGATGGCATTTTTTTCAACTTAGAGAAATAGATTAAAGCCATCATTCTTTTTTGGTTTCTATACTTATAAGTACTCAGATATGAAGTATTGTTTTATTACCACGTTGTTAACCTATTGCGCATTGAGACCGAAAATTGCAAATTTTTTTGATAAAATTTTTAAAACTCCTTTTTGAAGTTTGAAAAAGTTTTCTTAAACAAAATTTAAAAAAATTAATATATTACTTTAAGGTTTTATTAAATACAAGTTGCAGATTAACTGTGTGAGTTGTTAAGTAAATCCCTCTACCAGAATTTTTTTGACAAGGATTTTATTTTTGCGGATTTCGAGAAAACTTGGATTTTTGTGAAATATTCTGTAAATGTACTCTTTCTAAATACTTTGTATCAAAAATTCATCACTTTTCCACTTTTAAATGTTATATTTTATCCTAAAAGCCTAGGGTTTCGGAAAAAAATAATATGACTCCATTAACCCTTTTGGAATTGGGGTCAATTATGACCCCAAGCTAATAAAAGACAATTTATTAGAAAAGTCAAATATTTTGTAAGTGCTGTCCAATTTTTTGATGCGATGCTTAAAATATAATAACCAAATGTATAGAAGTTTCGCTCCGAAAATTTTGGATAAATCCGAGAACGTTAACCCATTATTTGCCAACGCCAGATTTGGATTTTAAGATATTTTTACATAAAAATTACCGAAAACGATGAAACCACTATGTAGCATTTAAGAAAAATAATTCGGTTAATTTTTTTTATTTAAACCTTCAGTGCTCCTGAGATCAAAATTATCCATTGTGATATATCTCTGGTGCAATTGTCTGCTTATTGCTATATTAAAACAACTTTTAACCAATTTTGTTATAAAATTACTTTATGTAATAAAGTAATAGTTGAATTTCTTGCGGTCTCACTCACCATTTTGGTGGATATTGATAAAAAACGCCAAAAAAAAATTTCAGGTGAATCGGTGAAGATGCCATTACTTATAATGGTTGACATTTTTGATTTTTAATAATCGGTCGCTTTATATTATCTTCAATGTCACCTAATCTTTTCAAACTTCTAACATTTTATTTCCCAGTTTTAAATAGTTTATTAAATAAAAGTAAATTTCAAATATAATAATATATAAAAGGTAATATTAAATTAATACTACTCTTAATGGAATAAATTACAAAATTAAATCAAAGTGAATTTCAAAAAACGAACTATTTTTTAGACATATGACTTAAGTTGTTTTAATTTATATTCGCGAACAATAAGCAGATAATTGCACCAGAGATATATCACAATGGATAATTTTGATCTCAGGAGCACTGAAGGGTTAAATAAAAAAAAATTAACCGAATTATTTTTCTTAAATTCTACATAGTGGTTTCAACGGGTGTAATAGAAAAACTCGTTTTCGGTAATTTTTATGTAAAAATATCTTAAAATCCAAATCTGGCCTTAGCAAATAATGGGTTAACGTTCTCGGATTTATCCAAGATTTTTGGAGCAAAACTTCTACACATTTGGTTATTATATTTTAGGCGTCGCATCAAAAAATTGGACAGCACTTACAAAATATTTGACTTTTTTGAATAAATTGTCTTTTATTAGCTTGGGGTCATAATTGACCCCAATTCCAAAAGGGTTGATGGAGTCATATTTTTTTTCCCCGAAACCCTAGGCTATTAAGATAAAATATAACATTTAAAAGTGGAAAAGTGATGAATTTATGATACAAAGTATTTAGAAAGAGTACATTTACAGAATATTTCACAAAAATCCAAGTTTTCTCGAAATCCGCAAAAATAAAATCCTTGTCAAAAAATTCTGGTAGAGGGATTTACTTAAAAATTCACACAGTTAATCCGCAACTTGTATTTAATAACACCTTGAAGTAATATGTTAATTTTTTTAAATTTTGTTTAAGAAAATTTTTTCAAACTTGAAAAAGGAGTTTTAAAAATTTTATCAAAAAAATTTGCAATTTTCGGTCGCAATGCCCAATAGGTTAGCAACGTGGTAATAAAACAATACTTCATATCTGAGTACTTATAGGTATAGAGACCAAAAAAGAATGATGGCTTTAGTCTATTTCTCTAAGTTGAAAAAAATGCCATCAAATTTCATGACCTAGTTTTTTTTTGGCACAAAAGTGGTCTGGGGCATTTGCTATTTCTTGGCGAGGTTTTATTCCATTTTGAAGTTTTATAGCCTTTTGAAAGGATAATTTAATAACAGCTTGTCGGTAAAATTAAACTATAGAACGAAATTTTCGTAAAATCTGAAAAAAAAATCATATTTTCCCCATATAAACACACTTGAAATTTTCAATCGCTTTGCGCTACGACTAAACGTTTTTTGATTGACTCAAAACTTTGTATATCTCAGTTTTTTTGCTATTCGCATATTTCTAGGGGGTGAGACCGACAGTTTGAACATTTTTTTTTTATTAAGGGCGACCCTAATGTAGTATACTACTAGATTGATTATAAGAAATACCTATTTTATGAGTAAATGACGTAAAATATAACGTATCACTCTTCCAATATGACAGCGAAACATTTCTTCAATGTAAAATATAACGTATCACTCTTCCAATATGACAGCGAAACATTTCTTCAATTCTTCTGCTTCTCTATTGACATCGATCCAACGGGAAGCTCTTGAAAAACATATTGGTGTCGATAACATCATCAGTTATGAAGTACTCAGCTATCTTTACAATAGTAACAACACCTTCTTCATTTGGAGTAGTGTGTATTCTTATATTCCGGAATTGTCCATAAATAATTATCTACCATCTGATACACTAAAATCTAGTTTAACAAGTGCTTTGCTTTAAATTACAATTCCTTTATCCTCTTTTTTAGTTCCATCATCGTCATCCTCATTAGGTTGATAAGTTTCTTCACTTTCATCACTGAAATCACTCTCCTCTTCGCATTCCAGTAAGAGCCGCTGTATCTGTTCTTCCATACAGTTAACTCCAGAAGCCATCTTCTTTTACAAGTGACCAATTCAATTAGATAAATAATAACGCACGTTTTACACTTTCAATACTACAAGCTTGTATAACCTACTTGATGCAATTTTTTATATGACACGCTCAATGAATCATTAATAATACATATCATATGTGATACACGTAATATATGTAGTCTTATTTTGTAACGACTCCCTCATGTCTCTTGCAAGATACTTATTTTTTTTTACCACCTATTATAGTTTAGATGAGTCCAGTTACCACAAATATACACATATAACTTCTAAAAATACTAACGAAAATCAAATTTACAAAATGTAAAAGCGACGAGTGACGTTGAAAATTTATTTTTGTATGGTGACAGGGAACCTGTTAAATAAATATCCTGTGGCCAGGATATAAAGCACAACCGATATCGTTGAAGTTTATTTTCTATGTCCAATAATGACCGCAAGTTCCTTTCCCGGAATTATTTTCATACTTGTTATTATTAACTGAGCTAAAGCTGAACTAAATCTAAACTAAACTGAATTGACATAGATTTTCAAAGATTTTACACAACCATTAATCCTCTTGAAATAATCATCAAATCCAATTAAATTACAACTAATTTGAAATCTGTTTTTGACATGTATACTATTATTCTGATCCTTTAACTATGTTACTTGTGTAAATAATAAAACTCTGTACTGTTATTGTATATACCAGTTAATATACAGTAAACAGCCTGTCAATGAATGAATTTAAAGCTTCATACAATGTTATTGAATACATACTTCAAGGTTGTTTATTTTCCATAAACTTGA
>OY821521.1:183789413-183951913 GCA_963682025.1 Cordilura impudica
AGGCAACCCAGGCTTCGAGCAGGAATATCAAAATTTTCGCTCTTTCTGAACGGAATTTTGACATGAGAGGTAAGCATAAACAAAATGTAATAAGCTTAAAAAATTAGAAGCTCTTTTTCAGCTGCAAACATGGTTGTTTTCAATTTCAATTTCACAATTCTTAATAATTAACGGAAAACAGCTGATTGCTACTGTTGCACTGAAAGGTACTTTTGTGCTTTTTTTTTCTTTAAGAAATATATGAAAATTTTCTGCTAGGATTCCTTAACAAGCTGCATACAGCTCTTAATGTTGAAAATACGCAAATTGTACTGGCTAATAGTCCAAAATCAAACTTAAACTTAGAAAACAAATTAAGAATTTATGAGCTCATATTGAAACCAGTTTGGACTTATGGTATTCAGTTGTGGGGTACTTCAAGTAAATCTAATGTTTAAATTCATGAAAGATTCCAGTCTAAAACCTTAAGACTAATTACAAATAATTCATGGTATCTAATGTTTAAAGTATGAAAGATTCCAGTCTAAAACCTTAAGACTAATTACAAATGATTCATGGTTCATCACAAACAAAGCTATTCTTAAAGATCTCAAAATATGCACAGTGAAAGAAGAAATCCGAATTTTCAGCGAAAAGTATCTTCAAGGATTAAGTAATCACACAAATCCTCTGGCTATTTCGCTCTTAGACGATACACATGAGACAAGAAGATTAAAACGGATACATGTACTAGATTTACCATTCAGAAACTAGTCAAATCATATTATAAATATGTATATAAATAATTGTAAAGATTTGTTATCCTTTCCTTTTTTATAAATGGTTATGTAGCTAATTTCTGTTATGTATTAACTTCATTTATCAATATTGCTTAATGTCCTTGGATAGATTGCAAATAAAAAAGGAATTTGAAAAAAATAAAAAATAAATGTATCAAAAAACAAAAATATTGCACAGCTTTTTCTTAAATTTGATGTGTATATGTTTTTTCAAACAGTAAGGGACCTTTCCAAATATGGTCGACATAATCCCCATATAAATATAGCATCCTAAATGAACTTTTTCTATATCCAATTAGTTGGACCTAAGATATAGAGATTTTAAACGCATGGTATAGGTATCGTATAGTCGGTCTAGACCGATTATAATTTTCTTACTTGTTTTTTTATTGAAATTATATTAAAGCTAACGAAAAAAAATATAATAACGATTATTTGTTTGGACAAATTAATACAAAGTAAAGCTGTATGGTACGAAAACTGAATCTAACCACACTGCTCGTAGGCCTGACTTTAGGTGAGTGTGTTAAAGCGCTGACCAAAAAGTGCAAGTACGAGTGTATGTGAAGGTTCATGGTTCAAACCTCACGGCCGCCCTAAGTAGAAAAAATTTTCATATAGAAACAATCTATTCAATTAAAACATAACAATTATCACAATGTTCAATAAATCGCTGATGAAGGCTGAAATGCCAGAAACCGGTCCGATTAAGAATACAGTACAGTTATGAATTTTTGAAATATATGCTTTCTTCTTCTTTACCACGCACCATTTAAAAAACAAAATTAAAAATTGCATATTACAGTAGTAATTGCTATAAATCTAACAAATATAATTTTTCTGGAACTTATGCACCTTTTCCGCAACCCCTTCCATTAGGGAACTTCTGGACCTTTTCCGCAAGCCCTTCCATTAGGGATTTCATAGTGGTTTATGTTACTTTTTTGGAACAAGTAGTCCATCTCCGTTTAAAATCTTCCACATTTTGGGACAACTTTTTTGTGCTCTTCTACTGTCTTTTCACAAGAGGATTTGTCTCTTGTGACAGAATGCCAAATCAGGCCCAAAAATATGTGGACACATTGCATTGGCTTATCAAAAGATGTAGTCTTCTTTGCAAACACTCCTTAATGAAAATTTCGGTATTCATAGAGCCCGTTGTAAGAAATCATTTGCTTCTTTTGCCGCAACTTGCTATATCAGAAACTTTTTATTAAATTTCATCTGGTTTTTGGGTCCTGAATTTATCTTCGACATTTCTTCGAGCATTATCAACATAAAAACAATTAAGAAAATTATAGTCGGTCTAGACCGATTATACTGTACCCTATAATAAGCATTTACAGACCCTATATCTTTGATCCAACTATTTAGATATAGAAAATAAACATAAAGCAAGTTTGAGTGGCAAGTTTTTTTGGCTTCGGCTATGTAAAACTTCATATTGGATGCTACATTTATATGGTGACAAGGTCGTAAAATGGAACGATCCTGACCATATTTAGTAGAATCTCTTATTTTTTGCAAAAACATATGCAAACCAAATTTGAGAAAAATCTGTGCAATATTTTTGTTTTTTGATAGATTCAAGTGAAGATCGGGAATTAGCTTCATATGGGGGCTATGACTAAGAATTGTCCTATAGGTTATATTTTTGGACTCTGATAAATGGATGTAATAAACATACACTAACCCAATTTGATCGAGATCTATATGATAATTTTGATATTATGGCAATTTAAGTCGATCTCATAGGGTTATTTGTATAGGTACTAGGACTGAACATGAACCAATTTCAGCAACGTTCACCGATAGAAGCTTATATACTGAATTTCATCAAAATGTATTCACATTTGCGGCCTGTAGTTTAATTAAGATGTTTACATGGGCACACAGATGGACAGACGGATATCGCTAAATCGATTCAGTAAGTAATTCTGAGTCGATCGGTATAATAAAAGATGGGTCTTCAGGCAAAATTTTTTTTAATGCTTATTTGTTATGATCATTTGTGAACCCTCCTAATCGTACGGATCTAAAAATTTTTGAACTCATGATGTAGGGCATCGTCTACTCGACATAGATTATTCTGTGAAAATTTTGTTGTTTTTTTTTTAATGACGTTATTTTATTACTTTTAAAATTAACTTGTGTTTACTGTTATTATCATTGTCTGCACTCAAAGGCCAACTTTTCTACAGTTAATATATTAAATACTTTCAAAAGGTGATATTGTTAATTTTTATTGCTTACTTTCGGGAGAATGAGTTACATAGTTATTATTGCCTACTTCAAGGGGAATTGCGTGATTTATCACTATACTAGATTATTTTTTATTATAATGATTATTCATTAAATTTGCTTCAATTATTTAATGATGTTTTTGTTTTTTTGCTCGTGATGTCTCTTGTAGTAACACATATATAATTCCAAGAAATTGCATGAGCATTTTTAAATTTTTGTATAACAATTGAAATATTATAAAAAATTACGTTTTTAATATTAAAGTAAAATTATTATGAGGACAACAATATGCGAATTTTTCAACTTCGTTAGGGCAAATAAAGTTTGGTGATTAATTTTTTTCTGCAATTCAAACTCTTTTTGATTACGAAGTAAATATAGAGGGCTGATATTAAATACGGCTAGCTTAAAAATAGACGGATTATATTATACACTCTACCTTGAGTTTAGAGAAGGAGCCTGAGGTTCAACTAATTGGATATATAAAATAAGCATATTTCAAATTGTGTGTCATTGTTATAACTTTGTTATCTGTCGATATGAAAAAGTTTATATCGGATGATATTTTTATATGGGGACTAGGTGGAAAAATGTGCCAACCCCGACCATATTTGGTGTAGTCACTTATTTTTCGAAAAACATATACAAACCAAATTTGAAAAAAAATTTCTGCAATATTCTTGTTTTTTGTTAAATTTAAATAAAGATATTAAATCAGCTTTATATAACTATATCTAAGAATTTTACTACAGGGTATTCTTTTAAACTACTAATGGATTGGTGTAATAAACACATAGAAACCAAATTTGACTAAGATTTGTACGATTATTTGTATGGAGATTTAGTCTAAACAGGCACTGATTTTCATTCTATGGTCGACTAAAGCTTATATAAAAAATTTGATTAAAAAGTTTACATGAACCCACAGACAGACGACAGACAGATAGACAGGCAGACGTACGGACGGACATTGCTAAATCGAATGATCGGTTAGTATGATTGAATTCATAACTTTGTAATAGAAAACAGAGAGTGCGACACAAAAATTGTTATTCTCAAATATAGATGTTATTTCTAGTGTTCCCCAAGGCAGTCATCTTGGACCAATGTCATTTTCCATTTTTATAAATTACACTACGCAACAAATGGGAAAACATTTGTTTTCCTTGAATAACCGCTATATTTTTTTGATGCGCTATTGCAAAAATCATTATTATTTCAAATTCTACGATAAGGATTTGTTTTAATTTATTTTCTAAGATTTTAGATTTTTGAAGAGGCAGCTCCATACATCTTGTCGTATCATTGGAACGACAATATTCGATTTTGTTATACAATACGTCAAAAAACGTATTCGGGAAATATGGATGCCGAAAAAAATTATTTCTCCTAAATCACCCCAAAAAACTCTAACCCCTGCAAAAATTTAAAAATCTGGGTGTCACCCCTAAGCTATCAAAACTAGGTACTTTAACTTTATTGGGAATAAAATTAGAATTTATCCATAGAAATAAAATTAATTTTTTTTTCTATTGCAAGAAGTACAAGATTAAGTACTAAAACTGGTAAGTATTTGTTACTTTTTATTTTTTATGAATTTTTTATGCCTCAATAATTCTAAAGCTAATGGGTATAGCAAAATGCACAGGCGATGAGTTGTGAATTGGTTAAAATTGATTAGCATACCTTTAGGCTATTGTTTAATTTAATATATTTTTCAAACATATTATACATAAAATTTATCATTCTGCACTTCTCCTACATAAGAACTATAACTATGCCAAAAAGTCGTCGAAAAATTTACTTTCACATATTAATATGTACTAGCAGATTCCAGCGCTCGAAATTCGAATGGAATTTCTAGGCGGCTTCATTTTTCAACTTAGCCAATTCACAAGCCAACACTATTATGGTTTATTATTATTGTGAATGAAGATAACAAACTCATTAGCAAACACATTCACAAATTTGATAAAACACACATAGCCTATGTATAATTTTATGTATGTGTTAGTAGCAACTGCAATTTACTCAAAATAAGGGAAAAAAATTTAAAAATCTGTAAATCTGCAAAACGGCTAAAAAGAAATACCTTGCAAATAATATACGTTTGTTCAAAATCGGGATAAAACGGTAGAACAAAACATCAGTCACAAGAAATCGCCTAGCCTATTAATATTATAGATATAGATTATGTAAGATATTTTATTTATATTTAATTCCTTACAGAAAAATTAATAAATATTTTAATGAAATCAATTTACTCCTCATTTTTTTGTTACCCCAATACGACAGTATGTATTGATAGTACATAAGACTACCAAAATACGGTTGACAACAAATCCGTTTTCTGTTGTAGCACCATTTTTAAATAATTTTAAAGAACCTTTTCCAAGAAATGGTTACTTTTTGCTTCAAAGGCAAATTTATCTCTTATTTGGATTTTTGGAAAAACAACAAATTTGTAAAAAGTTAGGGTAAAATGAGATATAAAAAGTTCCCATATTGAAATTGCCATATCAACCAGTTTTCCCTTCCCCAATAACAAAATAAAATGATGAATAATTACTTTAATATTTCAGTTGGGTTTTCCCTGATTTTTGATATATTTTCTTTCTTATATTTTCAGTGCATAAAATATATACATACATATAGGTTCGTGTGTACGTATATACAGAAAGTGTTTGTAGTTACTAAATACATGTGCATACTACGTCATTCGTATAGTTTATAGAAGTAGTTGGTTGTCACTGTAATTGTAGTTATTTTACTTTAAGAACATGGAAAATAACTAGTTTTGGCAGTTTTTTAAAAAAGTTAACAAAGAAAATTGTGTTGGTATGGTAAAGCTATTTTTGTAAATTCATTTATATCATTCCCCAGATAAAAAAAATAAAAACAAATGCAGTTTTTTTTTTTGTTTCATATTAGTTTGTATGTTGATTTAACAACTCGGTAGTTGTTTTCCTTTTTAGTAGTTATAAATAAAATATTAGCGAACTTATTATCAGAATCACATATTGTGTGAAAATGTCGAATAAGCATCGCTTGCAGAAACTTTGAATAAACCTGCAACTGAGGCCCATCGAAGCTGCCTTAACTGGAAGAAGTTGTCGTGAAGTGGATGGCTAAAAGTCTACGAAGACGTCGAATTGGAAGCATTATGATATCAAGATTCGTTTATTCTATAGAAAAATTATTCGATTATTTTCAAAATCAAAATCAACGAAGAAGTACTTCTTTAATAAAAGATACTTTAAAAAATATTTTTTTTTTAAAAGGTAGTTTACAAAAAAGGGTACTTTTTAAAAAAATTTATTTTTCTTAGAAAGTGTAACTTCAATGCATAGGTAATTTCTTAAAGAGAGGTAATTTTAAAAAAAAAATGTACTTTATTAAGAACAAGTAAGAGTGTTAAATTCGGCTGTGCCGAATTTTTGATACCCTCCACCCAATATTGGGTAGGGCTACCACATTGAAACTGTTGCCGATGCCTTAACATTTAATCCGGATACCAATTAAATTTAAAGTTAATTGGTTTTCTTGTTGGCCAATTTCTATTATAAATAATCGAACCCATAAAAACAAAGTTTTTATTAAAACTCTTTCTTTCCTTATGCATATGAGTTTTGAATATTTCCGTGACTGTGCGTGACAGTGTGTGCCTATGTTAAAATTAATCTTTGGCCACAACAAGTCTATGGACAAAGTTTCAGATCGATCGAATGAGGGAAGTGAGGTTTTAATCACTCCGTGACTGTGCGTGACCATGCGTGACTGCACGTGGCTATGTCGAAGTTAATCTTTCTTCACAGCAAGTATATCGACCAAGATTCAGATTGATTGGGTGAGGGGAAATCCGTTTTAAATCTCTCCGTGACTGTGCGTGACAAAGTCAAAGTTAATCTTTTTTCACAGCAAGTGTATGGACTAAGTTTCAGATCTATCAGATGAGGGGAAATGACATTTAGATCACTTCGTGACTGTGCGCGACTATTCGAGACTGTGCTTGAATACCCCAAAATTAATCTGTAGTCACAACAAGACTATGGGCCAAGTTTCAGATCAATTCGATAAGACAGACAGAATGAGTTAAAAGAAAGAGTTTAAAAACAAGTAAGAAATTTATAGTCGGTCTAGATTATATTTTTGTTTTTTAATAGATTTAAGTGAAGATCGGGAAGCAGCTCTATATGGGGTCAAAGGGATCATTTTTGGACTACTCATTAATGGATGTAATGAACGCATACAAACCCAATTTGAGTAAGATCTCTATGACAATTTGGATCTTATGGCAATTTATGTCGACTTCATATGGGTAATTTGTATGGGGGCTAGGTCTGAACATGGACCGATTCTCACCAATTTCAATAGCGTTCATCCTATGGCCGATAAAAGCTTATATACCAAGTTGCATCAAAATATATTCATATTTGCGACCTGCAGTTTGATTACAAGCTTTACATGGACACACAGACGGACGGACGGACGGACGGACGGACGGACGGACGGACATTGTTAAATCAACTCAGAAAGTGATTCTGATTCGATCGGTATAATTAAAGATGGGTCTAGGTCAAATATTTTTGGTTGTTACAAACAGCAGCACAAAGTCATTATACCCAAACCACATAGTGGTATAGGGTATAACAATGATGTTTGAAAAGAATTAATTACTATTTGAAAAATTTCATTAATTTTTATACCCTCCACTCCAGTGTGCAGAGGGTATATATAAGTTTGTCATTCCGTTTGTAATAATTAGAAAAAAAATTTTGGACCCCATAAAATATATATATTTGTGATCCTTATAACAACCGGAGTTAATATAGTTATGTCCGTCTGTCCGTCTGTGGAAATCACGATGGCGGCATCAATCGGGCAGCTACGATGCTCGCTGATATAAAAAATGATTCATTAACATCCTGAAAAGTTTGCTATTTAAAATCGTCCAAATCGGTTGATTAGGGCCCGAGATTTGAATGAAGAACTAAAAAAAGTCTTGAAAAAATATAATTTTCTATGTTGTTCTTGTCACGATCACGCCCTCAATAGGATAGCTAAGCTGATCATTTTTAGTGAAAATGATTCTCCAAATTCATGGGAAGATTTCTATTTCAAAAATCATTAAAATCGGTGGAACAGATCCAGGGAAATCTCTGAAAAAGTAAAAAAAAAATGAAAAATATGATATTTCTATATCGTTCTTGTTGTTATTCTAAATGTTGTATTCTTGTCATAGCTGGACTTGTTGTTTTTGTGGTCGTTGTGGTAATAATATAATAAAAACTAACCCTTTGCATATTTTTTTTATCAAAAGTTTTCATTGTTTTGGCATCACTAAAAAAATTTACTAGATCATTTCTGTCATTGCCACGAGCCTGCCTGCAAAGTTTCAGATCGATTGGATCACGGGAAAGGGGATAAAATCGATCCAAAATTTTTTCGACAAGCAGACACTACGAGTTAATATAAAGGGAGTAAAAATTCACCATCATCTAAAGCAAATAATGCTAAAATACCTAGCTGTTAATAAAAAAAAAACAATGTAAATTTAGCAAAAAAAAATTTTTATGTATTAATTTATTTAAAAAGAAAAACACAAAAATAACGTTTCATGTTGTATTTTTTGTGTGTAATATTTACATATACATAGATACACATATTAAATAATAGGTACAAATAATATACATATATTCTATAAATGTATATCCATAATAACTGCATGTTAGAAATAAATCGGTATATTATTTTATTTACATAAAATTCTGCAATATTTTGTTGTGGGGAAAATACATTTCTTTTGCATTAACATAGCGTCACTTCATTTTGCTCAGCGTGACTATGCCACAGTAGATGGCGCCACAATTTTTGTTCTAATTAGCTGTGCAATAGTTATTTCTATTTTAACATGAATGTCAATATTTTCAAATAGATATTATACAGAACAATATTAAGAGTATACACGTGCTGGTCTTTTATTTCATACGTTTTATCATTATTCTTTTACAAATATGAACATAAGTTTGGCATGTTAACTTTTTGTTGTCTTTACAAAATAGAGTTACCGAGTTCATCAATGAGTTTTTTGCTTTCAAAACAGTTCTACATAGTTATATAGAACTATGATTCTGCTTTACCTACAAAATATCTGATTGCGATTATATCTAATTTTTAAAAATTTTTTATAATTACTAAAGCATTATTATTCACAAAAATACAAAATTGCACTTTTTAAATTTTGCATTCAAATTTAAGAAAATATCAATTCTTAAAACTGAAATTAAAATTTCCAATTATAAATTATAAAATATTAATTGAATTTCAGAAAATCATATCAAAACGTCGGAAATTATAATTTTAAATTTAGAAGACATCAATTGCATCAAATTCCAAAACAAAAACACCAAATATGTTTACATTTAAATAATGTTTACATTAAAAATAAAAAGAAATATTGGCTTTCAGGAGAAATTAATAGCTTTTCAGTAACTTCTTTTAACGATTGTCGAATCGTTAAAAAAGAAAAGCAAAATTATCAGTAAAATTTTTAAACGATATTCGCTATTGTTAAAGTCAGCTGTTGTTGTTATCTAAACGACAACCATTTTTGTGTTGTTTATTCAATCGATAAAACTTAAATTTTTAG
The DNA here is from genome assembly GCA_963682025.1 of Cordilura impudica. Lineage (NCBI taxonomy): Eukaryota > Metazoa > Arthropoda > Insecta > Diptera > Scathophagidae > Cordilura > Cordilura impudica. Next base: position 183,799,086 of record OY821521.1, read on the forward strand.
GTTGAAATGTCGTCATACATACATAAATAAAAATCATAAAATAGTGAAAATATTTTGCTTCTATTAAAAAACTTTTTTATATAAAGAAAAAAATTAAATAGCATATTCAATTCATTATTTCATTTGCAATCAAATAAACAGAACTATTAGTAAAAAAATAGAGACATTAAACATGCACATAAAATCATCCTGTCAAACACGAAGTATTTTGTTTTTTTCTATTCTTTGTGTTTTTCACTTATTTTGACAGAGATGCCACTCGTTTACAATTTAAATAAATAGAAAAATAAGATTTTTCGACTGTCGTTAAGATGTATGTACTTAGTGAATCATTTATTCCTTAGTGCAAACAACAATAGCTGTCGATATATTTTGCGATTGTCGGAAAACATTAATTTAAATTCAATGAATTTTATAAAACCTCAAATGATATTTAAGAATTGCGAACGTAAAAATTGTTACATAAATAAACGTAATTTGATGAGAATGTTATTTATATATAAATTTTCACAATTTTTTTTGGATGAATATTTGAAGTTTTTCAGAAAATAAAGATAACAAATTGTTTTATTTAAAATGTTTGGGACATTTGGTTTTTTGCGTTTGGCATCCCTAATTTGATTATTTATTATTATAAATTTATTCTCTACGTTTTCCAAATATGGCAATATTTTAATAAAAAAGTTGAGAGAGCTTTTTTGGTTATTATTTTGTTACTCGATCCGACCTATATGGCCGCAATGAAAAAATATTTAGCCAGTTAAAAGAAACTATACAGCCGTCTCCAATTAGCACGATTTAATGCATATAGCCACCCTACACAACCATTACCTTTGCAATGGAGGTTAGGGCGAGCTATTTAATTAGCAAAAACTAAATTAAACGAGAAGTTATGTCATATAACCGGAAACGCATGCATATAGGAAACGCATGCATATTTTTCCAATATTTTGTTAACATTTATTATCAATACTCAAACCGAGGTGGAGGGTATCAAAGATTCGGCACAGCCGAATTTTACACTCTTACTTGTCTTTTACTAGAGTAGAAACCCCCTAAGTACTTTATAGAACACCAATGAAATTCATTATTTAACGCAGCCTGCAATATAATAATATCCAAAGTTTGATCCCTATAAGCCTGTTTTGAGACCTTAGTAGTCATACGATAATTTAAAAAAAAAATCAAATGGTTCTTGGCCTCAAATTATTAATATTAAAAAAAGGAAATTTTAAAATAATTTTATTTAATATGTACAAAAAAACAAAAATAATAAAACCAGGTAAGAAACTAATGAAAGAATCTAAAATTTTTAATTTCTAATTTTTAATTTTTAATTGTTAATTGTTAATTCTTAATTTCTAGTTTCTAATTTCTAATTTTTAATTTTTTATTTTTAATTTTTAATTTTTAATTTTTAATTTTTAATTTTTAATTTTTAATTTTTAATTTTTAATTTTTAATTTTTAATTTTTAATTTTTAATTTTTAATTTTTTTATTTTTAATTTTTAATTTTTAATTTTTAATTTATAATTTATAATATATAATTTTTAATTTTTAATTTTTAATTTTTAATTTTTAATTTTTAATTTTTAATTTTTAATTTTTAATTTTTAATTTTTAATTTTTAATTTTTAATTTTTAATTTTTAATTTTTAATTTTTAATTTTTAATTTTTAATTCTTAATTTTTAATTTTTAATTTATAATTTTTAATTTATAATTTTTAATTTTTAATTTTTAATTTTTAATATTTAATTTTTAATTTTTCCATTTACACTTGATACCGTTTTTTCAATGACTCTTTCAATAAAATGATAACTAATTTTCCTTATTTTTTGTTTTTACCCTATTTTTGATTTAATTTTCTTTCATATATTTTAAGGGCATAAACTTCATCAGGTCTGCAGAAATGTAGAACAAAAATCAATATCCTGAAAACAAATCTAACAAATTAATTTTTCCAAAAAAATCTATACGTACAATTGACATACGAGTACTCGTATGTAGATTAACGTGACATAAGAAATCTCAACTGTAGTAAATATAAACAAAGATAATAAACATAGAACAAAAACAAACATTGATGATGATGAAACGTATCATGTGATTTTTGTTATCATTGGGTCATAATAAAGCTAAAGGTCAGCAGAGACAAAGGGGGATTTTATGCTTTATGTAGAGAAAGAAATATATAGGAAAACAAAGATCCGGCAGTATCATTATGTTCTTGTATTGAATACAAGTCAATGTACGGTAAAGGATATTGGAAGCAACATATGTTTTAACAACTGCTAATTAGAGAGAGAATGGTAGAGTACGACCGAAAACGGAAGTGAGAGAACATGAAATTTCCAAAGAGAAAAGGTGAGTTTGCGCCTGAGTAGTTGACATTGTCATAATACTTTTTCTATTAAGACTGATGCAAATTTAAAAAAATTACTCTGCCTCATCACTGCCGGGTAATTATAGCATGTCCACAGACGTACATGTGTATATTGGCGTAAAACTAACTTCACATTTGTCGCTGCGAAATATATCGAAAATAAAAATAATGTTGATTTTAAAAATATATTAATCAGTAGTTGTAGATATATTTATTGCAGTTGTGACATATAAAAAATACAACATTTATTGATTTTTCGAACACTTAGAAGTAGGTGGATTTTTGAATTTCGAAAAATTAATTTTTCATGTTAGATAATATTTATTTTATTTTTGGTATTTTTTTTTTTAATGATCCAAAAACCTACATTCTTAACTATTATTAACGGAAGGAAATGCCAGCGGGTGAAAATTGATTCAAAATTTTTTTGTAGTTTTACCGCTAAAAAAATGCAAAATTGCTGTTCGAAAATTGCAACAGTGGAAGGAAGTGGTATATATGTATATAAAGTTTGTCAACCGGTTAACAATTATTCGATTAATCGAAAAAATAAATAATTTCGATCGAACAACTTTAAAATGGTAATTTTCGACCAACAAATAAACCCATCAATTGTTGGCTATTAATCTGGATTAAACGAAGAATTTTGAAATTAGTTTAAGAAGAAATATATATATATATCTTTATATATATAATTCTCCTGTACGTGTGTTAGTGACTGAACTCCTCCTTAACGGCTGGGCCGATTTCGATGAAATTTGTTGTGTCTGTTTTATTTGATCCCTGAATGGTTTAGATTCACAATTGACCTATATGGGTACAATGGGCGTGGCACCTCCCATACGAAGTAAAAATGTATTTTTGTATATCTGGAGTACTGTTACAGTGGGAGTCTTCAAACTTTGTGTGAGCTTTTTTATAATAATACTCATAATCTCCCAAAAAAATGAGTGCCATCCAAGCAATGGGCGTGGCACCTCCCACACGAAGTAAAAATGTATTATTGTATATCTGGACTAATATTATAGTGAGAGTCTTCAAACTTTGTATGACCTTTTTTTATAATAATATTCAAAATATCCCAAAAAATGGGCGGGATCCAAGCAATGGGCGTGGCACCTCCCATACGAAGAAAACATTCATTATTGCATATCTGGGGTACTATTAAAGTGGGAGTCTTCAAACTTTGTGTGAGCTTCTTTGATAATAATATTCATAATCTTCCAAAAAATAGGGGGGATCGAAGCAATGGGCGTGGCACCTCCCATACGAAGTACAAATTTATTATTGCATATCTGGGGTACTATTATTGTGAGAATATTCAAACTTTGTGCGAGCTACCTAGATAATAATGTGTATCCTATAGAAAAAGTCTAACATTCCTATAGAAAAAGTCTAACATTCTGAGACATTTTTCCTTTTCAAAAAGTCTCAGACTCCGAGAGATTTTTCCTATAGAAAAAGTCTCAGAATATGATTTTTAGCAATTTAAATTGCAATGATAAATAAATAAGTTGAGAATACTTTCACAAATATCCATGAATGCAATTTCATATCAAGCATCGTTCTCATGTCAATAATTAATAACATTTTAAAAAACTCTAACCTATTTCTCTACTCTCAACTACTCTCTACTAATTACAACATTACACATGAGAACTAATATGATATTGTTTTCCTATTGAGAACTACAAATGGGACTAATTAATTAGTGGGACCAATCAATTCATATTAATTGATGTCAATAGTATTGAAACTAATTTCATTGAACCATTTCATTACTAATGGCAATGGTTTTGAAATCAATTGTTATTGACGGTTTTTAACAATTGATGCATTTTATTACCATTATGAATGATTTTTTCAATAAAAAAAAAGGAATTACCATAAAACATCAATGCATTTTTTCAATAGTAATACAAAATTCCCATCTATGTTGAGAACTATACTGCATCGTTCTCATGTCAATAATTAATAACATTTTAAAAAACTCTAACCTATTTCTCTACTCTCAACTACTCTGTACTAATTACAACATTACACATGAGAACTAATATGATATTGTTTTCCTATTGAGAACCACAAATGGGACTAATTAATTAGTGGGACCAATCAATTCATAATTAATTACAATTTAATTGATGTCAATAGTATTGAAACTAATTTCATTGAACCATTTCATTACTAATGGCAATGGTTTTGAAATCAATTGTTATTGACGGTTTTTAACAATTGATGCATTTTATTACCATTATGAATGATTTTTTCAATAAAAAAAAAGGAATTACCATAAAACATCAATGCATTTTTTCAATAGTAATACAAAATTCCCATCTATGTTGAGAACTATACTGCATCGTTCTCATGTCAATAATTAATAACATTTTAAAAAACTCTAACCTATTTCTCTACTCTCAACTACTCTGTACTAATTACAACATTACACATGAGAACTAATATGATATTGTTTTCCTATTGAGAACTACAAATGGGACTAATTAATTAGTGGGACCAATCAATTCATAATTAATTACAATTTAATTGATGTCAATAGTATTGAAACTAATTTCATTGAACCATTTCATTACTAATGGCAATGGTTTTGAAATAAATTGTTATTGACGGTTTTTAACAATTGATGCATTTTATTACCATTATGAATGATTTTTTCAATAAAAAAAAAAAAATTACCATAAAACGTCAATGCATTTTTTCAATAGTAATACAAAATTCCCATCTATGTTGAGAACTATACTGTTATCAACTATTTTGAAAGGGTAAGGTTTGAAATTTTTACTTCCTTTCAATTTTATATTGAATGTTTTTTTAAAGGTGAATGTTTGTTGCGAAGTTTTAACCAATTTGTCATAATTTAATTGATTTTGATTTAAAGAAAAAATAAAATAGTTTGAAATTAAAAGAAATTATTTCAAATAAAAATTGTGTTTAATTTTACAAACTTTACGGAGTGTTAAGCGACTAACTGAAAATAAGCAATATGTAAGTTTGTGAAACAAATAATCATAACCCTAAAACTAAAATCAAAGTTTATTAAATTTATGTGTTGTGTGTTTATAAAAGAAAAATGCCACGTCTTCGTGGGCGAGGAGGAAATATTGGTCGACGTTCACAGCATGCACAAACAGTCCACAACATTCGGTTAAATAGAACAGTAGAAGATCACTTGACGGACACTGCAAATTCTAGAGACCAGATGGCGAACTTACGTGAACATGAAAGTCAAGAGCAACGCAACGAACGCCTTCGAGCTAATGCATTGAGACAAAGACAGGCGCGTCAACGAGCCACCGATGAACAGAGAACAACTGAACGACAGCGCCTACAAGTATATCGCGCATTGACACGTGAATCACTTCTCCGACTTGCGTTCGAATACGAGTTTGACGTAGACTATTCATCGCATTCACAAATTGTCATCGGTGCTATGAATAAAGAATGCCAACACTGCCATGCATTCAAATACAAAGGAGAGTCAGCCGGTTTCTGTTGCGCGTCTGGAAAAGTAGTATTGCCACCATTGAATTCGCCGCCTGAACCACTGAAAGCTCTATTGGATGGAGCCACACCTCAATCAAAATTATTTTTGCGTAAAATTCGTAAATTCAATTCGTGCTTCCAAATGACATCGTTTGGAGCAACAAAAATCTTGCGGAATGAGGATGGTCGAAATTTTGAATCAACATTTAAGATTCAGGGCCAAGTGTATCATCAAATCGGTTCTTTGATTTCAATGCCTGATGCCGATCCAAAATTCTTGCAAATCTACTTCATGGGTGATGAGGATCAACAAATAAACACACGCTGCCACTACAATCACATCGAGTTAATGGAGGAGCGAGAAATCGTGTCAATTTTGGAACCGTTTTTGAGAAATCACAATCAGTTGGTCCAGTTGTTCAACGTTGTTTCCAACAGGCTACAAAACGATAACTACATGATCCTCATCAAAGCAGACAAAGTACCATCAGGAGAGCATGCGGGCAGATACAATGCACCAACCGTTAATGAAGTTGCAGTTGTTATGGTTGGTGACGCATTTGAACGTCGAGATATACGGATCCAACGCAGAGATAATACGGTGCAGACAATTGCAGACAGCCATCGTTCTTACGACGCTTTGCAATACCCATTAATATTTTGGGAAGGAGAAGATGGATATCATTTAAATATAAAACAACGAAACCCCGTGACAGGTAAAATTTAAATATAATTCCATTTTTGATTTTTCTGTACTATTTATTTTCTTTTTTATTTATTTTTATTTTAAATTTGAAGGTGCAGCAACGAACAAGAAAGTGAGCGCGATGAACTTCTACGCATATCGGTTGATGATTCGTACCAATGAAGACAACAACATTATCCGATGCCGCCAGCTGTTTCATCAATACATCGTTGATATGTATGCAAAAATCGAAAGCGAGCGATTACGGTACATCAAGTTTAATCAAGCAAAGTTGCGTTCTGAGGAGTATATTCATTTGCGTGATGCTATTGTCGGTAACGTAGATGGAACAACTAATATTAACGATATTGGTACCGCATATATTCTTCCATCATCATACATTGGTAGTCCGCGGCATATGCAAGAATATATTCAAGACGCAATGACTTTCGTGCGCGCGTACGGTAGACCTGATTTGTTCATAACATTTACGTGCAATCCAAAATGGGATGAAATAACTATTTCATTATTGCAAGGTCAAACAGCAATGCATCGGCATGATATCACTGCACGTGTCTTCAAACAAAAACTAAAATCTATGATGAACTTGATTACACATCACTCTGTATTCGGAAAAACACGTTGCTGGCTGTATTCTGTTGAATGGCAAAAACGAGGTTTGCCACATGCACACATTTTGATTTGGTTGGTTGATAAAGTACGTCCAGAAGAAATTGATAAAATTATTTCAGCTGAAATTCCGGATTCGAATATAGATCAAGAGTTGTTCAACATTATTACCACTAACATGATCCATGGACCATGCGGTGCTCTAAACATGACGGCGCCGTGCATGGACAATGGAAAATGTACGAAACTTTTTCCAAAAGAGTGCATAAATGATACTGTCACTAATACCGATGGTTACCCATTGTATCGTCGTAGAAACACAGACAATGGTGGCCACTCATATCAATTGCGCATGTCAAACGGTGTAACGCAAGACATTGACAATCGTTGGGTGGTTCCGTATTCACCATTACTGTCAAAAACGTACAAAGCGCACATAAACGTTGAGTTCTGTAGTTCAGTGAGTTCCATAAAATACATTTGCAAATACGTTCATAAGGGAAGCGATATGGCTGTATTTGCTGTTCAAAACGTAAATGATAACGACGAAATAACACGTTATCAAATGGGCCGATACATTAGCAGCAATGAAGCAGTTTGGCGCATTTTAAGTTTTCCTATACACGAAAGAGACCCTGCTGTTATTCATTTGGCCGTGCACCTTCAAAATGGACAGCGTGTTTATTTTACGGAAGAGACTGCTGTACAACGTGCACTAACTCCCCCAAAAACCACACTAACTGAGTTCTTCGAACTATGCAACCAACCAGGTATTTTCGGTCAATTTTCAAAGACATTAATGTACACTGATGTGCCACGATTTTTTACATGGAACAAACAATCAAAAAAGTGGAACCCACGAAAGCAAGGCGTTCCAGTACAAGGGTACCACGGCATATTTATGGCAAATACATTAGGCCGATTATACACAGTCCATCCTAAGCAACGCGAATGCTTCTTCTTGCGTTTGTTGTTGGTTAACGTTCCTGGACCGACGTCATTCCAATACTTGCGAACAGTCAACGGTATTTTGTTCGACACATACCATGATGCGTGTCACGAATTGCATTTGCTTGAAGATGACAACCATTGGGATCTTGCACTAGCAGATGCAGTGCTGAGTTCCTCTCCTCATCAAATTCGACAATTATTCGCCATATTGTTGACGACATGCTTTCTGTCGCAAGCTTCTGTTCTCTGGGACAAATATAAAGATTCAATGAGCGAAGATATTTTGCATCGTATTCGGACAGCTGATCAAGATCACAATATCAATTTTTCATCGGAAATGTATAACGAGGCGTTAATGATGATTGAGGATATTTGCATTAATATTTCCAATATGCCACTCATTCATTTCGGTTTGCCATCGCCTAACCGACCAGCAACAGACATCATTAACAGCGATGTTGAGCGCGAACAACAGTTCGATGCGGCAACGTTGACTACTTTCGTTGCAAATAATGAGCAATTGCTAACTGCTGAACAAAAGATCATATACGATCGAATTAATTTGTCAATTGAAGCACAACAAGGTGGATTCTTCTTTTTGGATGCACCAGGCGGCACTGGCAAAACATTTCTTATCTCACTGTTACTTGCACGCATTCGGTCACAAAATCATATTGCATTGGCTATTGCTTCATCAGGTATTGCAGCGACTTTGCTTGATGGTGGACGGACTGCACACTCAGCACTCAAGTTGCCATTCAATGTTCACACAAATAAAGATGCAATGTGCAACATAAAGAAGCATTCAGGCATGGCTAAAGTTTTGCAAAAATGCAAAATTATTATTTGGGACGAATGTACTATGGCCCACAAACATTCACTAGAAGCCTTTGATAGAACTATGAAAGATATTAATAATAATAACAGACTTTTCGGTGGAGCTCTTCTGTTGCTGTCTGGTGATTTCAGACAAACATTGCCGGTCATTCCACGCGCTACATATGCGGACGAAATCAACGCATGTTTGAAGCAATCGCACCTATGGCGGAATGTTAATACATTACGCCTTAAGACAAACATGCGTATTCAACTACAAAATGACCCATTGGCACTGTCATTCTCTGAGCAATTGCTCAACATTGGCAATGGAAAAATTATGTTTCATGAAAATACACAATGCATAAAATTTCCAGACAATTTTTGTAAAATGGTAGCCACGAAAGATGCTTTGGTTGTAAGCATATTCCCAAATATACGCGAAAATTACATTAATCATGCGTGGTTACGTGAACGAGTTATTTTGGCCGCTAAAAATATAGATGTTGACGTTATTAATTTCAAAATACAACAGTTATTGCCTGGCGATGAGATGTTGTTCAAATCGATCGACACTGTTGTCGATCCAGATGAAGCAGTCAACTATCCTGTTGAATTTTTAAATTCACTGGATTTACCAGGAATGCCACCTCATAACTTGAGATTAAAAATTGGTTCACCAATCATTTTGCTTAGGAATTTAAATGCACCTAAGCTATGCAATGGTACAAGATTGGTCATAAAAAAAATAATGAGCAATGTTATTCAAGCTACCATTTTGAGCGGCAAGTTTCAAGGTGAAGTTGTTCTCTTGCCACGGATCCCAATGGTTCCTTCAGACTCGCCAATTCCATTCAGACGCATGCAGTTTCCAATTCGCTTGGCATTCGCAATGACCATTAACAAGTCACAAGGTCAAACAATGTCCATTTGTGGGTTGGATCTAGAAAATCCGTGCTTTTCACATGGACAGTTATATGTTGCGTGTTCTCGCGTTGGCAAACCATCAAATTTGATCATTTATACACCACAGGGATTGACGAAAAACATTGTTCATCAACTAGCATTAATATAAAAAAAACAAAATTTATTTATTCTATTATTAAGGCTTCGAATTAATTAAAATACTTCATTTTTGTTAAATTAATAAAAAAAATCTAATATTTTCATAGAAATTATTTCAGTTTTTTCTTTCTATCTATAAAATTTTAGGCAGGACAACGTCTGGCGGGTCAGCTAGTATATATATAAAGATAAGATTTTTATCAAAGTTATTAACAACATTAAAAAATGTGTTGTGTTCGATGAACATTTTTTCGTCTTCAGAAATAGTCCCCATTAGAGCTAAGCACTTGATGGCAACAAATTTTATGTTCTTCATGTCGTTCTTGGTACCGAAATTACATTATTCTCTAGATCTGATTTTCTGTAATGGCAAGATGCAAGATCAGACCAAAAAATGTCTATCCTCACGCTGCCGTATGAACGGTAAAAGTTTTTCCGTACGGACGGATATCGCTAAATAGAATCAAAAAGTGATTCTGAGTCGATCGGTATAATAAAAGAGGTCAAATATTTTTGGTAGATACAAACATCAGCACAAAGTCATTATACTCTGACCACATAGTGGTATAGGATATATTTATAATCTGTCTAGGCCAACTATACGATAACCTACACCATGAATTTGGAGAAAAGGTCTTAGGTCTAACTAAGTGTGAGCCTTAAGGCTCACAATTCACAATTTAACACAGAACGTCTGATATACTATTTAAATCATTCGCATTAACAGGGTGTAACGAATTATTAGAAATATTTTATTTAATTTAATATATTTTTAAGACAAATTAAACATAAATTTTATCATTCTCAGCTTCTCCCCCATATGAACTATAACTATGCCAATTTTCACACTCCTCCGTGCCCGCATATTGCTTAAAAGGTGAAATAAAAATTTACCTTCACGAATTAATATATAGATGTACTATCGACCTAGCGATAAATGGACCGAATTTGACCATATTTGATAAATTCCCTATTTTTCGCAAAAACGAATAAAAAGTAAATTTGAGAGAAAGCAGCGCAATTGTTTTTTTATTGATCGATTTAACTGTATATCGGGAAACAGCTTTATATGAATACTATGACTAAACATGGCCCTACAGGGAGTTTGCCATATTTTTCATCCATTTAAATAATGCATGATTGTTAACTTGATAATTATCTAAACGTTTAGCAGGAAAAACTACTTTTTTGTTTTTCTTTTTTTTCAGAACGATTTTCGTCTTAGAACCGTAAGTGCTTAAATCAAATTCAATTTCTCACAATAGAGCCAACAATAATTTTACTCACATTTTGCGGACAGCCGGAAGAATGTTTTATAGCGCTTCTGCTCTATTGAAAACAATTTTGGCATATTCGAATCGAATTGATTGAAGTAGCAGCGAGTTTTTCAGCAATTGAGAGCTGAATGATACTCGAAGTATCATGAAGTCCATTAGAGCAATCAATAGGGTTTCATATTGGACGCTACGTTTCTTAAGGTTCAGGTGGCCTTTAAATCGTTCAGTTATACATATGTAACAGTTACATTTATAATTTGGTATGGTTGGGAGAGATCTTTAACAAGGGTATTTTTTCACACTCGAGAAGGTTAGGATTGTATTGAAGATGCTCAAGGGAAACTTGGGAACTTTTGAAATCTTCATCTGTAAACATTCTCATAAGTTTCTCATATTTTCCAGTCATATGAAATAAATCAAATTTTTCCGTTTCAAAGATAATATTTTTCCCAGATGGTGCACATACCTTTCCTCTCGTGAAAGAATTGTACTCCAGGCAATATGCTTGAAAAAAGAAAGTGCCATGAAACGCTGTGAAATTGTACAAATTTTTGATTTTATTGATAAACAAAAAAAGTGAGCTAAAAAAATAATAATAAATACCAATTTGTCAGGAAAAATGTAATATATGGTTCCTATCGCGTATAGCACAGAAACGGCGTATACTTTGATATGGTTACAATTCTTAGAACTCGAGTTAAGGCGTTATTTTTATACCCTCAACTCCAGTGTGCAGAGGGTATATATAAATTTGTCATTCCGTTTGTAATAATTAGAAAAAAAATTTTGGACCCCATAAAATATATACATATATTTGTGATCCTTATAACAACCGGAGTTGATATAGCGATGTCCGTCTGTCCGTCTGTGGAAATCACGATGACGGCATCAATCGGGCAGCTAGGGTGCTCGTTGACATAAAAAATGATTCATTAACATCCTGGAAAGTTTTCTGTTTAAAATCGTCATCGGTCGATTAGGGCCCGAGATTTGAATGAAGAACTAAAAAAAGTCTTGAAAAAATATAATTTTCTATGTTGTTCTTGTCACGATCACGCCCTGAATAGTGCAGCTACAGTGATCATTTTTAGTGAGAATGATTCACCAAATTCATGGGAAGATTTCTGTTTCAAAAATCATTAAAATCGGTGGAACAGGTCCAGGGAAATCTCTGAAAAAGTAAAAGTTATTCTAAATGTTGTGTTGTTGTCATAGCTGGACTTTGTGGTCGTTGTGGTAATAATATAATAAAAACTAACCCTTTGTACATTTTTTTATTAACTCTGGTAGAAAAATTTAAAAGTTTCCATTGTTTTGGCATCACTCTAAAAATTTGTTAGATCATTTCTGTTATTTCCACGAGCCTGCCTCCAAAATTTCAGACCGAATGGCTCACGGGAAATTGGTTAAAATCGATCCAAAATTTTTTCGACAAGCAGACACTACGAGTTAATATAAAGGGAGTAAAAATTCACCAACATCTTAAGCAAATAATGCTAAAATACCTAGTTGTTAATAAAAAAAAAAATAATGTTAATATAGCAAAAAAAAAAATTGTATGTATAAATTTATTTATAAATTTATATAAACATATTAAATAATACAAATAATATACATATATTATATATGTATGTATATCCATAACAACTGCTTGTTAGAAATAAGTATATAAGTATATTATTTTATTTACATAAAATTCTGCAATATTTTGTTGTGGGGAAAACACATTTCTTTTGCATTAACAGAGTGTCACTTCATTTTGCTCAGCGTGAGCCACAGTAGATGGCGCCACAATTTTTGTTTGTTCTAATTAGCTTTGCAATAGTTATTTCTCTTTTAACATGAATGTTAATATTTTCAACTGGATACCATACAGAACAATGTTAAAAGTATACGCGGGCTGGTCTCTTATTTCATACGTTTTTTCATTATTCTTTTACAAATATGAACAAAAGTTTGGCATATTAACTTTTTGTTGTCTTTACAAAATAGAGTTACCGAGTTCATCAATGAGTTTTTTGTTTTCAAAACAGTTCTACATAGTTATATAGAATTATTATTCTGCTTTACCTACAAAATATCTGATTGCGATTACATCTAATTTTTAAAAGTTGTTTCTAATTACTAAAGCATTATTATTCACATAAATACAAAATTGCACTTTTTAAATTTTCCATTCAAATTTAAGAAAATATCAATTCTAAAAACTGGAATTAAAAATTTCCAATTATAAATTACAATTAATTGAATTTCAGAAATCATATCAAAACGTCGGAAATTATAATTTTAAATTTAGAAGACATCAATTGCATCTTTAATATATAAATTTTATTCGTTAAACACAAATTGAAATCAAAAAAAAAAAAAAACACCAAATATGTTTACATTTAAAAAATTTAAAAAAAAATATTGACATTCAGGAGAAATGATTAGCTTTTCAGTATCGCGATTCAGTAACTTCTTTTAAAGATAGTCGAATTGTTAAAAAAAGAAAATTGCAAAATTATCAGTAAAATTTTTAAACGATATTCGCTATTGTTAAAGTCAGCTGTTGTTGTTATCTAAACGACAACTATTTTTGTGTGGTTTATTCAATCGACAAAAACTTAAATTTTTAGGTTGAAATGTCATACATAAATAAAAATCATAAAATAGTGAAAATATTTTGCTTTAATTAAAAAAACTTTTTTATATAAATAAAAAAATTAAATAGCATATTCAATTCGTTATTTCATTTTCAAATAAATACACAGAAATATTAGTAAAAAAAAATAAAGATATTAAACATCAACATAAAATCATCCTGTCAAACACGAAGTAATTTGTTTTTTTTTCTATTCTTCTTGTATTTTTCGCTTATTTTAACAGAGATGCCACTCGTTTACAACTTAAATAAATAGAAAAATAGATTTTTCGACTGTCGTTAAGATGTATGTACTTAGTGAATCACTTAATCCTTAGTGCAAACAACAATAGCTGTCTATATATTTTGCTATTATCGGATCGTTGAAATTTACAGAATCACACTACAGAAAACATTAATTTAAATTCAATGAATTTTAGAAAACGTCAAATGATATTTAAGAATTGCGAACATAAAAATTGTTACATAAATAAACGCAATTTGATGAGAATGTTATTTTTTATATATAAATTTTCACAATTTTTTTTGGATGAAAATTTGAAGTTTTTCAGAAAATAAAGAGAACAAATTATTTTATTTAAAATGTTTGGGACATTTGGTTTTTGCGTTTGGCATCCCTAATTTGAATATTTATTATTATAAATTTATTCTCTATGTTTTCCAAATATGGCAATATTTTAATAAAAAAAATTGAGAGAGTTTTTTTTGGTTATTATTTTGTTACTCCATCCGTCCTATATGGCCGCAATGAAGAAATATTTGGCCAGTTAAAAGAAACTATACAGCCATCTCCAATTAGCACGATTTAGTGCATATAGCCACCCTACACAACCATTACCTTTGCAATGGAGGTTAGAGCGAGCTATTTAATTAGCAAAAACTAAATTAAATGAGAAGTTATGCCATATAACCGGAAACGCATGTATATAGGTATATAACGTAAATGCATGCCGATCAGCAACCACGATGACCAAAAAGCAAGCACCGATATAATAGAAAAGACGAAAACCAACCCAAAGAATTTGCTGAAATAATTTGGTATTAAGTTTAACAAATTGTTTACTTTTTCACTTATATTTATTATCAAGACTGAAACCGAGGTGGAGGGTATCAAAGATTCGGCACAGCCGAATTTAACACTCTTACTTGTTCAAAGATAAATTGTTTGTTTCGAAATAAAAATTAAGTATTTCATTGCCACATGCCCAAAAATATTTTGAACTGTCTTTAGCTTCGCTTGTACTGATGTTTGTAACTACCAAAAATATTTGACCTAGACCCACCTTTTATTATACCGATCGGCTCAGAATCACTTTCTGAGTCGATTTAGCAATGTCCGTCCGTCCGTCTGTCCGTCTGTGTGTAAATGTAAACCTTGTAATCAAACTACAGGTGGCAAACGTGAACATATTGTGATGAAATTTGGTATGTAAGCTTCTATCAGCCATAGCATGAACGCTATTGAAATTGGCGAAAATCGGTGCAAGTTTAGACACAGTCCCCATATATATGAGACTTAAATTGCCATATGATCCAAATTATCATATACATCTCAGTCAAATTGGGTTTGTGTGTGTTTATTACATCCATTAATCCAAAAATAAACCCTATATGACAATTCTTAGCCATAGCACCCATATAAAGCTGCTTCCCGATCTTCACTTAAAAAAATAAGTGAACTTGCCAAATATGGTCAGGATCGGTTAATTTTTTGATCTAGTCCCCATATAAATAAATCATCCGATATGAAAATTTTCATATTCAAAGGAAAAAAATTAATAACAATGCCACTCAAATTTCTGTGCTTTTCTGGAATAACTGCGTATGTCCATTTTTGACAGTTTTGAGTTAACGATGCCAAATATATTAATTTTTAACGCTCTTTACATGTGTTAAATTTTTTTTAAAAAAATATTGACCATTTCCGTTTTTTTTCTTTAAATAATGACGTAACTTCAATGTTTATTAAATTAATTTTTCTTAGAAAACGACACATAGCGACATACGTTGTTATAAAGAAAAAAAAAAAAAATGCAAAATAATTTTGGATTATTTTTCAGTTTATAACCACTTATAAAAACTTGTGTGTTTATTTCTGTTATTTTTTGTCACTATTATTCTTGATACGTTGTTATATTATCATCCTAGATTCCGTTAACTTTTTGTTGAGGAACAAAAAAAATCCATTTTTCAAGCAACAACAACTTATGTCTACATGTGTGGTTGCATTGGTAGTTTTCTTTTTCAAAGAAAACGACGTTTGTCGATATAAGTTGTTTTATCTGCACACACTTTAAGTGTTATTTACATATTGTTTTTTCGTCCTAGGATCTATTCCTCTGAAAATTTTTGACTCAAAATTTTATATAAAGTATTTATTGCCCATATCTACACGACTGTTAAATAAAAAGCTCTAAAAACTGTATATCGAGCCCATAATTTCAAATATAACGTTTTTTGGCTCCCCTCAACATTTTGATTTTATGACATACGCGGTTATTCTAGAAAACCACAGATTTGGTTTATGCTTATTTTCTATATCCAATTAGTTGGGCCTAAGAGATAGGGTCCCTTTCTTACTTGTTTCATCAGTCGTTTATGGTCAAAAATTTGTTATTGACGAGCGAAAATCGATTTTAGATAAAGGGGAAAAAATTTATATTTTTTGAAGATTTCATTCGATAAAATTAGTCCAACTTGATTTTTTACAAGGATATCTTATATATTAAAAGAATTTATGAATAAACTTTGCATTCAAAATTTTTTCAATATTTTTCTTCTCTCAAACCTCTATAACTAGAGTTCTAATTAACGTAGGCTGTTGACATAGGTCTAAGAACACTCAGTGGATCAAGCTCCTTCTTTTGAGCTATTAACGGCTTAAATTCGTTGGGTTTGAGGAAAGTTATGCGTGGAGAATCAACTTTACTTTTACTGTACGTTAACTTATCTTGGCATATTTTGGCATTAATGTACGTTAACTTCTCTTGGCAAATTCGTTGGGTTTGAGGAAAGTTATGCGTGGACAATCAACTTTACTTTTACTGTACGTTAACTTATCTTGGCATATTTTGGCATTAATGTACGTTAACTTCTCTTGGCAAATTCGTTGGGTTTGAGGAAAGTTATGCGTGGACAATCAACTTTACTTTTACTGTACGTTAACTTATCTTGGCATATTTTGGCATTAATGTACGTTAACTTCTCTTGGCAAATTTTGGTATTATATTATAAAAATTAATATAATATAATATAATGCTGCGGAGCAGCAGGGGTCCTCTAGTATTAATTAAAATAATTTATTTAAGCCTGAGCTACAATTTTGCTGAATAATGAAATGAGAAATCATCAGCGGTTCTTGAGCTATAGCTGAAATACTAAATAAATATAAACGGTCATGAAAAAGTTTACCCTGAGTACGCCAAACCCACTGGAGATTTTACTATTTATACTGGCCCTAACTCGCAATTTCTCTGGCTAATAAAAATTTTAGCCAGGCATTACTAAGCAAAAATAGGCTTATGATTTCGTGAATTAAAAAATGTAATACCTGGAAATTATTTGAAAAAGCTTTATATCGTGTTAACTTAAACAAGGTGATGAAATAATCTAACCCATAAAAACAAAGTTTTTATTAAAGCTCTTTCTCTCCGTGCCTGTGTGTGACTTTGCGTGACTATTTTAAAATTAATCTTTGGTCGCAACAAGTCTATGGACCAAGTTTCAGATTGATTGGATAAGGGGAATTGGGGTTTAAATCACTCCGTGACTCTGCGTGGCTATTCGTGACTGTGTATGACTATCTTAAAACAAGTAAGAAATTATAGTCGGTCTAGACCGACTATACGATACTCTATACCATGTGTTTTGAGACCCTATCTCTAAGGCCCAACTAATTGGATATAGAAAATAAGCATAAACCAAATTTGAGTGGCATTTTTATTAATTTTTTTGGCTGCAGATATGAAAAAGTTCATATCGGATACTATGTCTATATGGGGACTAGGTCCAACAATGGACCGATCCTGACCATGGTTGTTAAAGTCTCTTGTATTTTGCGAAAGTATATACAAACAAAATTTGAGATGAATCAGTGCAATATTTTTGTTTTTTGAAAGATTTAAGTGAATATCGGGAAGCAGCTCTATATGGGGCCTATGACTAAGAGTTGTCCTATAGGGATCTTTTTTGGACTACTCATTAATGGATGTAATAAACACATACATACCCAATTTGACTAAGATCTATAGAACAATTTGGATCTTATGGCAATTTATGTCGATTTCATATGGGTCATTTGTATGGGGGCTAGGCCTGACCATGGACCGATTCTCACCAATTTCAACAGCATTCACCATGGCTGATAAAAGCTTATATACCAAATTCCATCAAAATCTATTTATATTTGCGACCTGCAGTTTGATTAAAAGGTTTACATGAACACACAGACGGACGGACACACATTGTTTAATCGACTCAAAAAGTGATCCTGATTTGATCGGTATAATAAAAGATGGGTATAGGTCAAATATTTTTGGTAGTTACAAACAGCAGCACAAAGTCATTATACCCAAACCACATAGTGGTATAGGGTATAATTAATCTTTGGCCACAACAAGTCTATGGAGAAAGTTTCAGAACGATCGGATGTGGGGAAATGAGGTTTTAATCTATCCGTGACTGTGCGTGACTGTGTGTGACTATCTTAAAATTAAT
Organism: Cordilura impudica; assembly: GCA_963682025.1. Lineage (NCBI taxonomy): Eukaryota > Metazoa > Arthropoda > Insecta > Diptera > Scathophagidae > Cordilura > Cordilura impudica. The sequence continues at coordinate 183,817,754 of OY821521.1, forward strand.
CTTTGGCCACAACACGTCTATTGACAAAGTTTCAGATCGATCGGATGAGGTGAAGTGAGGTTTTAAAATATCCGTGACTGTGCGTGACTATGTCAAAGTTAATCCTTTTTCACAGCAAGTCTATTGACAAAGTTTCAAGGTACGTGACTGTGCGTGACTACCCCAAAATTAATCTATAGTCACAACAAGACGGGCCAAGTTTCAGATCAATTGAATGAGGGTGAATGGGGTTGCCCCATGGCAGACAGATAGCCAGAGAGTATGAGTTGAAAGATAGAGTTTAAAAAGTCACAATTTTTTTTCAAAAGTCAAATATTTCTGAGAGAAAAGCAACTCTGAAACCTAATAAATGCTTCGAGTCCTTTGGTAAAAAGGTTAATGGGCAGGATTTATATAATAAATGAAGATATGGGACCGTAATTAGAGCAAGATGAACAAGACAATAAAAAAGTAGTTGAAATGTCCATTAAATTGTGCAAGTTCAGAATGATTGTTCACAAAGTCTTCTTTGAGAACCCGTAGCACAATTTGTGTTGGAACTGATTATTACTAAATACAATTTTCAGTCCCACTGTGTAGAACCAAACACGACGAGTGTTTGTAACTAGAAAGTACCATTCAATTGAAATCTTTCATCTTTTGTATGCGCAGATTGTATCACTTTATCTCTTTCTCCTCTCTGAGTTTATATTTACATTACAATTTATACAGATGATACTTAGTTTGTTACAAAACATATACATACGCGTATGTTCTTAAATATCCATGTGCTAATCAACAATATTTTGTTGCAAATAAAGTTCATGAACAATTTTATAGTCTATTTATGTATGTCAATGCTTAAAAAATGCACGATGCATTCATTCTAATGATGTGTGAACATGAAAAGTTTAAGGAAAACGAAACTAAAGCCACACATTGAGGTCATTGTTGCATATACATGACATACATATATTTTTACAAAACTAGGTCTCCATGAATGAAACAGTAGTAGTAGTTATTCGTTTATTGATTTCCTAAAAGATGTTGTATTGTTTTTATATTTTCACACAAGCTAGTTATTCCAATTAATTTACGCTAATATGTACTAGATGCTAGAATATTATTATTACGATTATTCTTAATTTTCATTGTTTCATTTCGAAAGCAGAAAGTTTTTATCGTTTTAGGCCGTTATTATAATACTCTACACCCAAAAGGAAGGGCCATAGATCCCAAAATGTTCAGATACTAACTTTATATACTACACCATTTCCAATTGCATTTCAGAAAATATCAAGTGATTTTCAAATAAACCATCAATTATATTTTCAGAAATTGTCAAATGCATTTTAGAAATTACTAAATGTATTTCTGAAACTTCTTACTTAGAGAAAAGGACCCAACGGAGAGTGTCCCCAGGAATCTGAAGAGGACAGATTGGGTTAAGTATAGGAAAACCTTTGCTGGGTTATTCGAAACAATACCCTTAACCGAACCGCGCAATTCTGCGGACATTGATTGTCTTGTAGATCATATTACGACGGTTTTTAACAAGTCTTTAGATTCTTCTTGCCCAGTGGCAAGGCCTAAGGCCAAGAAGAAACCACCATGGTGGTCTAGCGAGCTGCAGCAGGGTAGAGACTCCTGCAGAAAACTCTTTAACAAGGCAAGGACGAGGATTGGTCGGCGCACAAGCTGCAGCTTAGGACCTATAAGATAAGATCCCTACCTTCGATCCTATTTCTCTCAACGGCACTGAAATCGTCTTCTCTGATGGAGCCAAGTATCTTGGCGTATTCCTGGACAGGAAGCTGAACTTCAGACGGAATTTGGAGGAGCGGGTGAAGAAGGCGACTATAGCTTTATACTCCTGTAAGAAGGCCATTGGTAAGCGATGGGGCTTTAGTCCGAAAATTGCTCACTGGATCTATACAGCGGTGGTCTGTCCAATACTCCTGTACGGAGTCATCCTGCTTTGGAGAAGGCCACCAATAACAACCTTCTCGCAAGGGTACAGAGAATGGCTTCCATGTGCATCACTGGAGCCCTTCGTACTACACCTTCGGATGCCTTGAACATCCTATTACACCTAATACCACTGGACATATTAGGGAAGCAGTCGGCGGCCTCATCGGCCATTCCATTAAGAAGCACACTACAATGGCGGGGCTACAATTGTGGCCACGGGGTGATCCTGAATGACAGGAACTTGCCATTGAACGTGGATTACACTACTCCAAGGAGCGTATTTGAACGTCACTACTATACACTAATACCGACCAGGGAATCTTGGTCTGGGAGGACTCCAGGCAGTAGGCGTTCCGTAAATTTCTATACTACGGACATTGGGATCGCAGTTTCTTCACGAACTCTCTGGCCTCTCAAACGTGGAAATTTCACATCTTAGGGGCTTCATTAGAAGCTCGAACTGGTTCTTCGGTGGGGACTGAGGGGAACACCCATTCGTCCCGTGGTATCACAACGGACCCCAGAGTCTAAGTGTGCTGGTCCTTGGATCAGCAGCCACTTCCAACCTAACCTAACCTAACCTAATTTCTGAAAACATTAAATATATTTCAGCAAATATCAAGTGAATATCACACAATATATAAATCGAATCTCAGAAAACTAAGTATTACACTGATTTTTTTATATTTCTTGTAACCCTTTCAGACCTAGCTATACCGATTGTGAGATCTGGTTTAAGGTGTCTAAAAAATAAATAAATTTTTTCAGATTTTTTTTACCGGTATTCAGTGATTGTGAGTTTTCTTGCGTAAAATAAAGTAGACTTTGCTAAAAAAAAATTTATATTGATGGTTTTGGAATGATTACAATCGTTTTACTACTCAGGTTAAACGCATTCCAATTTCTGTCCGGGTAGCTGATTAAAAAACTAACCGATCTCCTTTTTCTCCCCAAGAAAAGTCTGCGCTTGTTAGTTTATTTTCCAGTATATAACAAGTAATTCAAAATATTGGTAAACATGCTCTGTTACAATAACAACTGTTCGGTATGGAATTGATTTTTAAAACTGAAATCAATTTTTGTCACACATTTGATAATTTCTGAAAATAAATTGATGTTTTCCGAAATATATATGATAATTTCTAAAAATTAATTGATGTTATCTGAAAATCAATTGATCATTTCTGAAAATTATTTGATGATTTCTGAAGTACATTTATATATGTTCTGCAATTCATTTGACATTTTCTGAAATGTATTTGATACTTTCTGCAATACAATAATCTGAAATTGAATTAATGGTTTCTGAAAATCAATTTCTATTTTCTGAAATACATATGGAAATGGTGGCGATTGTAATTTCTTTATTCATATTGTATAATATGCAGTGATTGTAAAATATCATAAAAACTAAATTATCGATAATTCGATATAAAAGAACATAATTTATCGATTTATAGTTAAAGTATCGATATATTATCGATAAAACTAATTCAAATTTATTTTTTTTAATTAAGCTTATAAAAAACGTATTTCGTTTTTCAACATTTAATCATGACCGTATATTTCTGCAGATAATCCTACAGCCGAAAGCGCACGGATCTAATGTTGTCAATTCTAAGTATTTTTCTCGAATTTTCACATCTTTAAAGTATGTCATTTCCATTTTGATAATTTTATTTGTATCTCCTAAAGATCTTTGCTGTAATCCTTGTGAACTTTTAAGATTCAAAAGTGATTTTTCTTGTATTGCTTGGTGAAGTTTTTCTTTCATTGCTAATAACATCAAGCACCTTAAAAACTTCATAATTTTCATCAAAATGGCTCATCACCAATTTTACAATATATTTAGTTATTGAAGACTTATTTGTTTTGTTTAATCTATATATATAAAACAGGATGTGTGTATGTATGTAACGTATGGACTCCAAAACGGCTGGGCCGATCTTGATGAAATTTTCAGGGAATCTTCAGAATATTCAGGCGGGTGACACTGTGAAGTCTGATTTTTGATTTTCGGTCTGTGGGCGGAGGGACGTGGCAAAATCCAATTTTCATATTGTACTACCAATCTACATATATATCTTTATATATATAATTCTCCTGTACGTGTGTTAGTGACTGAACTCCTCCTTAACGGCTGGGCCGATTTCGATGAAATTTGTTGTGTCTGTTTTATTTGATCCCTGAATGGTTTAGATTCACAATTGACCTATATGGGTACAATGGGCGTGGCACCTCCCATACGAAGTAAAAATGTATTTTTGTATATCTGGAGTACTGTTACAGTGGGAGTCTTCAAACTTTGTGTGAGCTTTTTTATAATAATACTCATAATCTCCCAAAAAAATGAGTGCCATCCAAGCAATGGGCGTGGCACCTCCCACACGAAGTAAAAATGTATTATTGTATATCTGGACTAATATTATAGTGAGAGTCTTCAAACTTTGTATGACCTTTTTTTATAATAATATTCAAAATATCCCAAAAAATGGGCGGGATCCAAGCAATGGGCGTGGCACCTCCCATACGAAGAAAACATTCATTATTGCATATCTGGGGTACTATTAAAGTGGGAGTCTTCAAACTTTGTGTGAGCTTCTTTGATAATAATATTCATAATCTTCCAAAAAATAGGGGGGATCGAAGCAATGGGCGTGGCACCTCCCATACGAAGTACAAATTTATTATTGCATATCTGGGGTACTATTATTGTGAGAATATTCAAACTTTGTGCGAGCTACCTAGATAATAATGTGTATCCTATAGAAAAAGTCTAACATTCCTATAGAAAAAGTCTAACATTCTGAGACATTTTTCCTTTTCAAAAAGTCTCAGACTCCGAGAGATTTTTCCTATAGAAAAAGTCTCAGAATATGATTTTTAGCAATTTAAATTGCAATGATAAATAAATAAGTTGAGAATACTTTCACAAATATCCATGAATGCAATTTCATATCAAGCATCGTTCTCATGTCAATAATTAATAACATTTTAAAAAACTCTAACCTATTTCTCTACTCTCAACTACTCTCTACTAATTACAACATTACACATGAGAACTAATATGATATTGTTTTCCTATTGAGAACTACAAATGGGACTAATTAATTAGTGGGACCAATCAATTCATATTAATTGATGTCAATAGTATTGAAACTAATTTCATTGAACCATTTCATTACTAATGGCAATGGTTTTGAAATCAATTGTTATTGACGGTTTTTAACAATTGATGCATTTTATTACCATTATGAATGATTTTTTCAATAAAAAAAAGGAATTACCATAAAACATCAATGCATTTTTTCAATAGTAATACAAAATTCCCATCTATGTTGAGAACTATACTGCATCGTTCTCATGTCAATAATTAATAACATTTTAAAAAACTCTAACCTATTTCTCTACTCTCAACTACTCTGTACTAATTACAACATTACACATGAGAACTAATATGATATTGTTTTCCTATTGAGAACCACAAATGGGACTAATTAATTAGTGGGACCAATCAATTCATAATTAATTACAATTTAATTGATGTCAATAGTATTGAAACTAATTTCATTGAACCATTTCATTACTAATGGCAATGGTTTTGAAATCAATTGTTATTGACGGTTTTTAACAATTGATGCATTTTATTACCATTATGAATGATTTTTTCAATAAAAAAAAAGGAATTACCATAAAACATCAATGCATTTTTTCAATAGTAATACAAAATTCCCATCTATGTTGAGAACTATACTGCATCGTTCTCATGTCAATAATTAATAACATTTTAAAAAACTCTAACCTATTTCTCTACTCTCAACTACTCTGTACTAATTACAACATTACACATGAGAACTAATATGATATTGTTTTCCTATTGAGAACTACAAATGGGACTAATTAATTAGTGGGACCAATCAATTCATAATTAATTACAATTTAATTGATGTCAATAGTATTGAAACTAATTTCATTGAACCATTTCATTACTAATGGCAATGGTTTTGAAATAAATTGTTATTGACGGTTTTTAACAATTGATGCATTTTATTACCATTATGAATGATTTTTTCAATAAAAAAAAAAAAATTACCATAAAACGTCAATGCATTTTTTCAATAGTAATACAAAATTCCCATCTATGTTGAGAACTATACTGTTATCAACTATTTTGAAAGGGTAAGGTTTGAAATTTTTACTTCCTTTCAATTTTATATTGAATGTTTTTTTAAAGGTGAATGTTTGTTGCGAAGTTTTAACCAATTTGTCATAATTTAATTGATTTTGATTTAAAGAAAAAATAAAATAGTTTGAAATTAAAAGAAATTATTTCAAATAAAAATTGTGTTTAATTTTACAAACTTTACGGAGTGTTAAGCGACTAACTGAAAATAAGCAATATGTAAGTTTGTGAAACAAATAATCATAACCCTAAAACTAAAATCAAAGTTTATTAAATTTATGTGTTGTGTGTTTATAAAAGAAAAATGCCACGTCTTCGTGGGCGAGGAGGAAATATTGGTCGACGTTCACAGCATGCACAAACAGTCCACAACATTCGGTTAAATAGAACAGTAGAAGATCACTTGACGGACACTGCAAATTCTAGAGACCAGATGGCGAACTTACGTGAACATGAAAGTCAAGAGCAACGCAACGAACGCCTTCGAGCTAATGCATTGAGACAAAGACAGGCGCGTCAACGAGCCACCGATGAACAGAGAACAACTGAACGACAGCGCCTACAAGTATATCGCGCATTGACACGTGAATCACTTCTCCGACTTGCGTTCGAATACGAGTTTGACGTAGACTATTCATCGCATTCACAAATTGTCATCGGTGCTATGAATAAAGAATGCCAACACTGCCATGCATTCAAATACAAAGGAGAGTCAGCCGGTTTCTGTTGCGCGTCTGGAAAAGTAGTATTGCCACCATTGAATTCGCCGCCTGAACCACTGAAAGCTCTATTGGATGGAGCCACACCTCAATCAAAATTATTTTTGCGTAAAATTCGTAAATTCAATTCGTGCTTCCAAATGACATCGTTTGGAGCAACAAAAATCTTGCGGAATGAGGATGGTCGAAATTTTGAATCAACATTTAAGATTCAGGGCCAAGTGTATCATCAAATCGGTTCTTTGATTTCAATGCCTGATGCCGATCCAAAATTCTTGCAAATCTACTTCATGGGTGATGAGGATCAACAAATAAACACACGCTGCCACTACAATCACATCGAGTTAATGGAGGAGAGAGAAATCGTGTCAATTTTGGAACCGTTTTTGAGAAATCACAATCAGTTGGTCCAGTTGTTCAACGTTGTTTCCAACAGGCTACAAAACGATAACTACATGATCCTCATCAAAGCAGACAAAGTACCATCAGGAGAGCATGCGGGCAGATACAATGCACCAACCGTTAATGAAGTTGCAGTTGTTATGGTTGGTGACGCATTTGAACGTCGAGATATACGGATCCAACGCAGAGATAATACGGTGCAGACAATTGCAGACAGCCATCGTTCTTACGACGCTTTGCAATACCCATTAATATTTTGGGAAGGAGAAGATGGATATCATTTAAATATAAAACAACGAAACCCCGTGACAGGTAAAATTTAAATATAATTCCATTTTTGATTTTTCTGTACTATTTATTTTCTTTTTTATTTATTTTTATTTTAAATTTGAAGGTGCAGCAACGAACAAGAAAGTGAGCGCGATGAACTTCTACGCATATCGGTTGATGATTCGTACCAATGAAGACAACAACATTATCCGATGCCGCCAGCTGTTTCATCAATACATCGTTGATATGTATGCAAAAATCGAAAGCGAGCGATTACGGTACATCAAGTTTAATCAAGCAAAGTTGCGTTCTGAGGAGTATATTCATTTGCGTGATGCTATTGTCGGTAACGTAGATGGAACAACTAATATTAACGATATTGGTACCGCATATATTCTTCCATCATCATACATTGGTAGTCCGCGGCATATGCAAGAATATATTCAAGACGCAATGACTTTCGTGCGCGCGTACGGTAGACCTGATTTGTTCATAACATTTACGTGCAATCCAAAATGGGATGAAATAACTATTTCATTATTGCAAGGTCAAACAGCAATGCATCGGCATGATATCACTGCACGTGTCTTCAAACAAAAACTAAAATCTATGATGAACTTGATTACACATCACTCTGTATTCGGAAAAACACGTTGCTGGCTGTATTCTGTTGAATGGCAAAAACGAGGTTTGCCACATGCACACATTTTGATTTGGTTGGTTGATAAAGTACGTCCAGAAGAAATTGATAAAATTATTTCAGCTGAAATTCCGGATTCGAATATAGATCAAGAGTTGTTCAACATTATTACCACTAACATGATCCATGGACCATGCGGTGCTCTAAACATGACGGCGCCGTGCATGGACAATGGAAAATGTACGAAACTTTTTCCAAAAGAGTGCATAAATGATACTGTCACTAATACCGATGGTTACCCATTGTATCGTCGTAGAAACACAGACAATGGTGGCCACTCATATCAATTGCGCATGTCAAACGGTGTAACGCAAGACATTGACAATCGTTGGGTGGTTCCGTATTCACCATTACTGTCAAAAACGTACAAAGCGCACATAAACGTTGAGTTCTGTAGTTCAGTGAGTTCCATAAAATACATTTGCAAATACGTTCATAAGGGAAGCGATATGGCTGTATTTGCTGTTCAAAACGTAAATGATAACGACGAAATAACACGTTATCAAATGGGCCGATACATTAGCAGCAATGAAGCAGTTTGGCGCATTTTAAGTTTTCCTATACACGAAAGAGACCCTGCTGTTATTCATTTGGCCGTGCACCTTCAAAATGGACAGCGTGTTTATTTTACGGAAGAGACTGCTGTACAACGTGCACTAACTCCCCCAAAAACCACACTAACTGAGTTCTTCGAACTATGCAACCAACCAGGTATTTTCGGTCAATTTTCAAAGACATTAATGTACACTGATGTGCCACGATTTTTTACATGGAACAAACAATCAAAAAAGTGGAACCCACGAAAGCAAGGCGTTCCAGTACAAGGGTACCACGGCATATTTATGGCAAATACATTAGGCCGATTATACACAGTCCATCCTAAGCAACGCGAATGCTTCTTCTTGCGTTTGTTGTTGGTTAACGTTCCTGGACCGACGTCATTCCAATACTTGCGAACAGTCAACGGTATTTTGTTCGACACATACCATGATGCGTGTCACGAATTGCATTTGCTTGAAGATGACAACCATTGGGATCTTGCACTAGCAGATGCAGTGCTGAGTTCCTCTCCTCATCAAATTCGACAATTATTCGCCATATTGTTGACGACATGCTTTCTGTCGCAAGCTTCTGTTCTCTGGGACAAATATAAAGATTCAATGAGCGAAGATATTTTGCATCGTATTCGGACAGCTGATCAAGATCACAATATCAATTTTTCATCGGAAATGTATAACGAGGCGTTAATGATGATTGAGGATATTTGCATTAATATTTCCAATATGCCACTCATTCATTTCGGTTTGCCATCGCCTAACCGACCAGCAACAGACATCATTAACAGCGATGTTGAGCGCGAACAACAGTTCGATGCGGCAACGTTGACTACTTTCGTTGCAAATAATGAGCAATTGCTAACTGCTGAACAAAAGATCATATACGATCGAATTAATTTGTCAATTGAAGCACAACAAGGTGGATTCTTCTTTTTGGATGCACCAGGCGGCACTGGCAAAACATTTCTTATCTCACTGTTACTTGCACGCATTCGGTCACAAAATCATATTGCATTGGCTATTGCTTCATCAGGTATTGCAGCGACTTTGCTTGATGGTGGACGGACTGCACACTCAGCACTCAAGTTGCCATTCAATGTTCACACAAATAAAGATGCAATGTGCAACATAAAGAAGCATTCAGGCATGGCTAAAGTTTTGCAAAAATGCAAAATTATTATTTGGGACGAATGTACTATGGCCCACAAACATTCACTAGAAGCCTTTGATAGAACTATGAAAGATATTAATAATAATAACAGACTTTTCGGTGGAGCTCTTCTGTTGCTGTCTGGTGATTTCAGACAAACATTGCCGGTCATTCCACGCGCTACATATGCGGACGAAATCAACGCATGTTTGAAGCAATCGCACCTATGGCGGAATGTTAATACATTACGCCTTAAGACAAACATGCGTATTCAACTACAAAATGACCCATTGGCACTGTCATTCTCTGAGCAATTGCTCAACATTGGCAATGGAAAAATTATGTTTCATGAAAATACACAATGCATAAAATTTCCAGACAATTTTTGTAAAATGGTAGCCACGAAAGATGCTTTGGTTGTAAGCATATTCCCAAATATACGCGAAAATTACATTAATCATGCGTGGTTACGTGAACGAGTTATTTTGGCCGCTAAAAATATAGATGTTGACGTTATTAATTTCAAAATACAACAGTTATTGCCTGGCGATGAGATGTTGTTCAAATCGATCGACACTGTTGTCGATCCAGATGAAGCAGTCAACTATCCTGTTGAATTTTTAAATTCACTGGATTTACCAGGAATGCCACCTCATAACTTGAGATTAAAAATTGGTTCACCAATCATTTTGCTTAGGAATTTAAATGCACCTAAGCTATGCAATGGTACAAGATTGGTCATAAAAAAAATAATGAGCAATGTTATTCAAGCTACCATTTTGAGCGGCAAGTTTCAAGGTGAAGTTGTTCTCTTGCCACGGATCCCAATGGTTCCTTCAGACTCGCCAATTCCATTCAGACGCATGCAGTTTCCAATTCGCTTGGCATTCGCAATGACCATTAACAAGTCACAAGGTCAAACAATGTCCATTTGTGGGTTGGATCTAGAAAATCCGTGCTTTTCACATGGACAGTTATATGTTGCGTGTTCTCGCGTTGGCAAACCATCAAATTTGATCATTTATACACCACAGGGATTGACGAAAAACATTGTTCATCAACTAGCATTAATATAAAAAAAACAAAATTTATTTATTCTATTATTAAGGCTTCGAATTAATTAAAATACTTCATTTTTGTTAAATTAATAAAAAAAATCTAATATTTTCATAGAAATTATTTCAGTTTTTTCTTTCTATCTATAAAATTTTAGGCAGGACAACGTCTGGCGGGTCAGCTAGTGTATATATAAAAATGAATGTGTGTTTGTTTGTGCTTTATAGGAGGCCAAACCCCTGAACCGATCTTCCTAAAATTTTCACAGCGTGTTACTGTGACTCTGGAAGGAACAATAGGCTATATAAATCTTTGATTGGACAAAGGTGCGGTGCCACGCCCATATAACCCAAAATTTGAAATCGTCATATCTCGGGAATTTTGCGACCTACAGCGGTCATATTTGGTACATATGGTATTGGCATGAATAGAAATACATACCAGAAGAAAAGTGGGCGGGACCACGCCCCTTTTTATAAAAATAAAAAATCGTAATATCTTCTAAACTACTGGAAGGATCGTCATGAAATTTTCACAAAAGCATATTTTTGCGAAATAATAAGTCCTTAACTATATAAAGTTGTTAGTGGAAAAAGGGGCGTGGTCCCGCCCATATAACCCAAAATTTAAAATCGTCATATCTCGGCCATTTTTGAACCTACGGCGATGATATTTACTGCTATTTACTGCTAAATAATTTAATAGAAGCGACCATTATAACAGGAAAATATAAAGGAACAGATGTACTTTTGCCACGCATTCCAATGATCCCAACTGATTTACCATTCGACTTCAAACGATTACAGTTTCTTGTTCGATTAACGTTTGCGATTACTGTTAACAAAGCTCAAAGTCAATCTCTTCAAGTTTGCGGCTTAAACTTAGCAAATCCATGTTTCTCGCATGGACAGCTTTATGTTGCATGCTCACGTGTGGGGACACCCACCAACTTATATGTTTATGCTCCAGATCGACAAACTAAAAATATTGTATATCCTAAAGCATTTCAATAATTAATTCTAAATTAAATAAATAATATTTTGTTAATGTATATATTTTTTTTTTATTTTATTTTTTTTTATAACGAAGCACACCGGGTTCAGCTAGTTATTCAAATATTAAACAAAAGTTTGTATACTAAATTTATTCAAACTATATTCATAATTGCTACCTGTAGTTTGATTACAAGCTTTACATGTATACGCAGATGAACGGACAGACAGACAGCACAAATCGCATTATACCCTCACCACATATTGGTATAGCATACAAAAACATCTTCTAAAGCTGTTCTTCATTTCTTGATCTATAAAATCAACTCAAATTTAAAAAGATTACTTAAACAGCTGGTTTGTCAATAAAAAAAAAGTAGTTGTACATTTGCGATGAGGTTCAGTATGTTGGACAAATATATCCAATTTAAAAGGTATTTCTTTACAAATGTGCACCATCTTTACAGATGTGTACCATCTGGTACATTTTTTTCGAGTAATAATCATTTAAAGTTGCTACTAACACATACATAAAACACATACTAATTGTGTTGAATTGTGAATTGACGAAAATTAAATAGCATATCTTTAGGCTCTCACAAACCTATTTACTAACAGACCCATTTATATATCTTCTGTGTGCTCAACAAATATTTATAATGAAATTTAATGAATTTTATATAAATATTCATAAATTTTGTATGTATTTAGATTAAAAACACATTGAAAGAAAACAAGTAAGAGTGTTAAATTCGGCTGGGCCGAATCTTTGATACCCTCCACCTTTTTCATTTTCAATTTTCATTTTTAATTTATCATTTTCTATTTTTCACTTTTCAATTTTCACCTTTCGTTTTTCATTTTTAGTTTTTAATTTTTAATTTTCCATTTTTCATTTTCCACTTTTCATTTTTCATTTTCCATTTTCGATTTTTCATTTTCAATTTTCCATTTTTAATTTCTAATTTTTCATTTTCCATTTTGCATTTTGCATTTTCCATTTTTCATTTTTCATTTTTCATTTTTCATTTTTCATTTTTCATATTCCACTTTCGATTTTTCATTTTTCATTTTTAATTTAAAATTTTTCATTTTCCATTTTCCATTTTTAATTTTTCATTTTCCATTTTCCATTTTTCATCTATCATTTCACATTTTTAATTTTTAATTTTTCATTTTCCATTTTCCATTTTTCATTTTCCATTTTTCACTTTCCATTTTTCAATATTTCATTTTTCATTTATCATTTTTCATTTTCCATTTTTAAATTTTCATTTTTGATTTTTAGTTCTCCATTTTCTATTTTTAATTTTTCGTTTTCCGTTTTCCATTTTTCATTTTCCATTTTTCAATTTTAATTTTTCATTTTCCATTTTTCATTTTTCATTTTTCATTTTCCATTTTTAAATTTTCATCTTTCATTTTTAGTTTTCCATTTTGGTTCTTTCGTTTTCCGTTTTTCATTTTTCGTTTTTCATTTTCCATATTCCATATTCCATTTTCCATTTTTCATTTTTCATTTTCCATTTTGCATTTTTCATTTACCATTTTTCATTTTCCATTTTCGATTTTTCAATTTTTATTTTTCATGTTCCATTTTCCATTTCTCATTATCCATATTTAATTTTTAATTTTTCATTTTCCATTTTTAATTTTTCATTTTCCATTTTCATTTTCCACTTTTCATTTTTCATTTTCCATTTTACATTTTTCATTTCCGATTTTCAATTTTTCCCTTTCATTTTTCATTTTCCATTTTTCATTTTTCGTTTTCCATTTTTCATCTTTAGTTTTTCAATTTTCGATTTTCATTTTCCATTTTTCAATTTTCAATTTTCAATTTCCATTTTCCATTTTTCATTTTTCATTTTTCATTTTGCGCTTCTCATTTTTATACCCTATACCACTATGTGGTTTGGGTATAATGACTTTGTGCTGCTGTTTGTAACAACCAAAAATATTTGACCTAGACCCATCTTTAATTATACCGATCGAATCAGAATCACTTTCTGAGTTGATTTAACAATGTCCGTCCGTCCGTCTGTGTGTCCATGTAAAGCTTGTAATCAAACTGCAGGTCGCAAATATGAATATATTTTGATGAAATTTGGTATATAAGCTTTTGTCGGCCATGGGATGAACGCTATTGAAATTGGTGAGAATCGGTCCATGTTCAGACCTAGCCCCCATACAAATTACCCATATGAAATCGACATAAATTGCCATAAGATCCAAATTTTCATATAGATCTTACTCAAATTGGGTTTGTATGCGTTCATTACATCCACTAATGAGTAGTCCAAAAATGATCCCTTTGACCCCATAGAGAGCTGCTTCCCGATCTTCACTTAAATCTATTAAAAAACAAAAATATTGCACTGATTCTTCTCAAATTTTGTTTGTACATATTTTTGCAAAATACAAGAGACTTTACCAAACATGTTCAGGATCGGTCCATTTTTGGACCTAGTCCCTTTATAGATATAGCATCCGATATGAACTTTTTCATATCTGCAGCCAAAAAAATTAATAAAAATCCCACTCAAATTTGGTTTTTGCTTATTTTTAATGTCCAGTTAGTTGGGCCTAAGAGATAGGGTTTCTAAACGCATGGTATAGGGTATCGTATAGTCGGTCTAGACCGACTATAATTTTCTTACTTGTTATTAATTTGTAATGTTTAACATTTAATTTTAGGCCAATGTGATAAGTGCAGTATTAATATACACACAACTGTAATGACTTCAACAATACGAAGAATTACAACATATACAAAAACAACAAACACACTGAAAAATTTTATTTTTCAAGAGTTTTTTCAAAATTTCATTCATAGCTCGTGAACCCTTTGACCGATTTTAACGATTTTAAATAGCAACTCCTTTGGGATGTTAATAAATGATTTTATACAAAAAAGAACGGTCTAGCTTAGATATCGACGGCGTGATCGTGATTTCCACAGACAGACGGACAGACGGCCATCGGTAAATCAACTTCTCTTGTTGTAAGGAATAAGAAAATATATTTTTTTGGGGCCTCAGGAATTTATTTCGATGCGTTACAAACGGAATGACAAACCTATATTTACCCTCTGCCACTGAGGTGTGAAGGGTATAAAAATTGAATGAAAAAATCAAAATTTTCTAGAATTTGCACTAGAATTTCGAGTGCTGGACTCTGCTGGTATCTATAAATGTACCAATTAATTTTAAATAAAGTAATATATTCTGATTAATTTACAAAACAGATCTCGTTAGATTCATTGTTTAAATAGGTCGAGTCATTATTAAGTCTCCTTTCAGAAGGGACATTTGTATGGCGGCTAGGTTTACATACCAACACAGACTGATGGACAGATGTTATTGCAAAAAGTGATTCAGAGTTGATCGTTATTATTTTCTATATAAACAAACGTCAGCACAAGCTCATAATAAATACCCCACATGTCGGAGTGTTGGGGGGGTTATAAAACGTCATATTGTCTAGACAACAGTTCTATAAGAGTTTCCCTGCTTTAGTCATGCTCAATGTACATTGTTGTTAGCAAGTTACATCATATTATAAAGTAATAAAATCATTACAGTACATGAGTCACAAACTTTTACATCCTTGGCCAACATTTTAAAGCACCCTATAAAATTGAATTTTTTCAAACCATAATAGTTTAATTAAAAACGCCAGTTTTTAAAGAACTGTATTATTTATTACACTCTAAAAAGTTTTTACAAATTTATAGCCTTAATATGTGTAAAAATCAGGTATAAAAAATTCACACTCTTGTGTTTTCATAAAATTTTCTTATGAAGTTTGCATTGTGCAGTTAAAACATTCTTTTTTATTTATTTCATATTTTTCATACCCTCCACATCAATGTGCAGAGGGTATATTCCAGATATCTCATAAACTATATACAGTCTTGATCCTTAAAACAGAAGTAGTTGAGCTAGCGATATCCGTCTGTCTGTCTGTCTGTTCTCATGTCCTCAATAGGTCCAGAAGGTCGTACCACTTAGGCATAAAATTTTCGTCGTCATAATCTGCTACAGTTCGGTATTGCATTTGGAGTCTCTAAACCAAATAGGTAAGGAATGACGTATGAAAATGTAGAGATACTCCGATAAGATTTCATACAAAATCTTAGTGGATCTTTACGCCGACGGGGGAACCTGAAACCCATATTCCAAGTTTCTAGGTCGAAGGTTTTGGGCTGGGCGATGATGATCACCGACGTAACTTTTTTATATATAAATATATAGAAAACATTTTGTGTTCAAATTTTTTTTATTATTTCAATTCACAAATAATTTTTAAAAAAAGCTGCAAAAATAAATACAAAAGTATTTAATGCAATTTAAAAAGAAATAAGGCAAAATAGTGAAAAGGTGTATGTTATGGAAGTGCTGGAGGTAATGTAATGGCACATGCATTTTCCCAATCCATTTCTTTTTCTATTTATTTACTTCTACCATCCTTCTTAAAATTTCAATGGCACTTAAAATAAGATAAATTTCTAAAACATAACGAAATTATACTAGCTGTAGCCCGATGCGCTTCGCTATACCCATCGTCATGAAATAGAAAACGATTTTAGATTTTGCGATTTTTACTTTGGCGATTATTGTTTTTTTGCGAATTTTGATTTTGGTGATTTTCGTTTGTGGCGATTTTTGATTTTAGCGTTTTTTCGCGATTTTATTTTTTGGCGATTTTTGATTTTGGCGTTTTTTTTATTTATTTTTGTTATTCGCGATATTCGGTTTAGACAATTTTTGATTTAGGCGATTTTTGATTTTGCCGATTTTTGTTATTCGCAATTTTAGATTTTGACGATTTTTAACTTGGCGATTTTTGTTATTTTTGCTATTTTTGATTTTGGTGATTTTTGATTTTCGGTTTTGGCGATTTTTGTTTTTTGGGATTTTTGTAATTCGCGATTTTCGGTTCTGGAAATTTTTGTTTTTGGCGATTTTTTTTATTCGCGATTGTGATTTTTAATTTTTTGTGATTTTGGAGATTTTGGACTACTAACATTAATAACCCATGAGAAAGTCCCAAAACTTTCACTATAACAGTACTCCAGTTATATGTTATTAAATACTTACTTTATATGGGTGATGCCACGCCGTCTGGTCCGCATACATATAACGCGAATTTTTAACATCTAATTTTAACATATAATATTGAGTACTACGAGAGCAAAAGTTCTGAAACTATGGACATGTACATATTAAACTAATTTGAAGAGTCGGACGTTGCACCCCCCTTACAAAGTAAATATTTAATATATTGCTAGAGTACTGTAATAGTGAAAGCCTTGGGACTTTGTACGAGTTCATGAATTATTAATGTTAGTACTCGGAAAATAAATGCGCGGTATCAGATCAGTGGGCGTGGCACCCCTTATAGAAAGTAAATATTTGATGTCTTAAAAGGATCTAAGACCTTTTCTTAATTTTCTTATTTCTTTTTTTATACCCTCCACACCTCAGTGGAAGAGGGTATATATAGGTTTGTCATTCCGTTTGTTACGCATCAAAATAAATTCCTGAGACCCCAAAAATATATATTTTCTTGATCCTTATAACAAGGGAAGTTGATTTACCGATGACCGTCTGTCCATCTGTCCGTCTCTCTGTGGAAATCACGATCACGCCGTCAATATCTAAGCTATATCGCTCGTTTTTGTATAAAATCGTTTATTAACATCCCAAAGGAGTTGCTATTTAAAATCGTCAACATCGGTCAAAGGGGTCACGAGCTATGAATGAAACTTTGAAAAAACTGTTGAATAAATAAAATTTTTCAGTGTGTTTGTTGTTTTTCTTAAGATATGTTGTATATGTTGTAATTCTTCGTATTGTTGAAGTCATTACAGTTGTGTGTATATTAAATACTGTACGTGTCACATTGGCCTAAGCAAGTTTTACCACATATTTTTTATACCCTATACCACTATGTGGTTTGGGTATAATGACTTTGTGCTGCAGTTTGTAACAACCAAAAATATTTGACCTAGACCCATCTTCAATTATACCGATCGAATCAGAATCACTTTTTGAGTTGATTTAACAATGTCCGTCCGTCCGTCCGTCCGTCCGTCTGTGTGTCCATGTAAACCTTGTAATCAAACTGCAGGTCGCAAATATGAATATATTTTGATGAAATTTGGTATGTAAGCTTTCATCGGCCATGGGATGAACGCTATTGAAATTGGTGAAAATCGGTCCATGTTCAGACCTAGCCCCCATACAAATTACCCCTATGAAATCGACATAAATTGCCATAAGATCCAAATTGTCACATAGATCTTACTCAAATTGGGTTTGTATGCGTTCATTACATCCATTAATGAGTAGTCCAAAAATGATACCTTTGGCCCCATATAGACTGCTTCCCGATCTTCACTTAAATCTATTAAATATTGTACTGATTCTTCTCAAATTTTTTTTGTATATATTTTTGCAAAATACAAGAGACTTTACCAAACATGATCAGGATTGGTCCATTTTTGGACCTAGTCCCCATATAGATATAGCATCCGATATGAACTTTTTCATATCTGCAGCCAAAAAAGTTAATAAAAATCCCACTCAAATTTGGTTTTAGCTTATTTTCTATGTCCAGTTAGTTGGGCCTAAGAGATAAGGTTTCTAAACGCATGGTATAGGGTATCGTATAGTCGGTCTAGTCCGACTATAATTTTCTTACTTGTTTATCATTAAAATTAAATATTAAAAATTAAAAATTAATAAAAAATAAAAAATGGAAAATGAAAAATGAAAAATGGCAAATGGAAAATGAAAAATGGAAAATGAAAAATGAAAAATGGAAAATGGAAAATGGAAAATGGAAAATGAAAAATTAAAAATTAAAAATTAAAAATTAAAAATTAAAAATTAAAAATTAGAAATTAAAAATGAAAAATGAAAAATGAAAATTGAAAATTGAAAATTGAAAAATGAAAACTGAAAAATAAAAAATGGAAAATGAAAAATGCAAAATGGAAAATGAAAAATTAAAAATTAAAAATTGAAAATGGAAAATGAAAAATGAGAAATGGAAAATGGAACATGAAAAATGAAAAATGAAAATTGAAAATTGAAAAATGGAAAATGAAAAATGAAAAATGAAAAATGGAAAGTGGAAAATGAAAAGTGGAAAATGGAAAATGAAAAATTAAAAATGGAAAATGAAAAATTAAAAATTAAAAATGGAAAATGAGAAATGAGAAATGGAAAATGGAACATGAAAAATGAAAAATGAAAATTGAAAAATGGAAAATGAAAAATGAAAAATGAGATATGAAAAATGAAAAATGGAAAATGAAAAATGCAAAATGGAAAATGATAAATTAAAAATTAAAAATGACAAATGGAAAATGGAAAATGGAATATGGAAAATGAAAAATGAAAAATAAAAAATGGAAAATTAAAAATTAAAATTGAAAAATGGATGAAAAATGGAAAATGGTAAATGAAAAATAAAAAATGGAAAATGGAAAATTAAAATTGAAAAGTGAAAATTGGAAAATGAAAAATGATAAATGGAAAATGGAAAATAGAAAAAGAAAAATGAAAAATGGAAAGTGAAAAATGGAAAATGAAAAATGGAAAATGAAAAATTAAAAATTAAAAATTAAAAATTAAAAATTAAAAATTAAAAATTAAAAATTAAAAATTAAAAATTAAAAATTAAAAATTAAAAATTAAAAATTAAAAATTAAAAATTAAAAATTAAAAATTAAAAATTAAAAATTAAAAATTAAAAATTAAAAATTAAAAATTAAAAATTAAAAATTAAAAATTAAAAATTAAAAATTAAAAATTAAAAATTAAAAATTAAAAATTAAAAATTAAAAATTAAAAATTAAAAATTAAAAATTAAAAATTAAAAATTAAAAATTAAAAATTAAAAATTAAAAATTAAAAATTAAAAATTAAAAATTAAAAATTAAAAATTAAAAATTAAAAATTAAAAATTAAAAATTAAAAATTAAAAATTAAAAATTAAAAATTAAAAATTAAAAATTAAAAATTAAAAATTAAAAATTAAAAATTAAAAATTAAAAATTAAAAATTAAAAATTAAAAATTAAAAATTAAAAATTAAAAATTAAAAATTAAAAATTAAAAATTAAAAATTAAAAATTAAAAATTAAAAATTAAAAATTAAAAATTAAAAATAAAAAATTATAAATTATAAATTATAAATTATAAATTAAAAATTAAAAATTAAAAATTAAAAATAAAAAATTAAAAATTAAAAATTAAAAATTAAAAATTATAAATTATAAATTAAAAATTAAAAATAAAAAATTAAAAATTAAAAATTAAAAATTAAAAATTAAAAATTAAAAATTAAAAATTAAAAATTAAAAATTAAAAATTAAAAATTAAAAATTAAAAATTAAAAATTAAAAATTAAAAATTAAAAATTAAAAATTAAAAATTAAAAATTAAAAATTAAAAATTAAAAATTAAAAATTAAAAATTAAAAATTAAAAATTAAAAATTAAAAATTAAAAATTAAAAATTAAAAATTAAAAATTAAAAATTAAAAATTAAAAATTAAAAGTTAAAAATTAAAAATTAAAAATTAAAAATTAAAAATTAAAAATTAAAAATTAAAAATTAAAAATTAAAAATTAAAAATTAAAAATTAAAAATTAAAAATTAAAAATTAAAAATTAAAAATCAAAAATCAAAAATTAAAAATTAAAAATTAAAAATTAAAAATTAAAAATTAAAAATTAAAAATTAAAAATTAAAAATTAAAAATTAAAAATTAAAAATTAAAAATTAAAAATTAAAAATTAAAAATTAAAAATTAAAAATTAAAAATTAAAAATTAAAAATTAAAAATTAAAAATTAAAAATTAAAAATTAAAAATTAAAAATTAAAAATTAAAAATTAAAAATAAAAAATAAAAAATTAAAAATTAAAAATTAAAAATTAAAAATTAAAAATTAAAAATTAAAAATTAAAAATTAAAAATTAAAAATTAAAAATTAAAAATTAAAAATTAAAAATTAAAAATTAAAAATTAAAAATTAAAAATTAAAAATTAAAAATTAAAAATTAAAAATTAAAAATTAAAAATTAAAAATTAAAAATTAAAAATTAAAAATTAAAAATTAAAAATTAAAAATTAAAAATTAAAAATTAAAAATTAAAAATTAAAAATTAAAAATTAAAAATTAAAAATTAAAAATTAAAAATTAAAAATTAAAAATTAAAAATTAAAAATTAAAAATTAAAAATTAAAAATTAAAAATTAAAAATTAAAAATTAAAAATTAAATATTAAAAATTAAAAATTAAAAATTAAAAATTAAAAATTAAAAATTAAAAATTAAAAATAAAAATTAAAAATTAAAAATTAAAAACTAAAAATAAAAATTAAAAATTAAAAATTAAAAATTAAAAATTAAAAATTAAACATTAAAAATTAAAAATTAAAAATTAAAAATTAAAAATTAAAAATTAAAAATTAAAAATTAAAAATTAAAAATTAAAAATTAAAAATTAAAAATTAAAAATTAAAAATAAAAAATTAAAAATTAAAAAACTTCTTGACACTACTTGAAAGCGCTAAAATTTTTTGAAAATTCAAGGTTTACTTCTCTTAGTCCCATTTAGAAAATTGTAAGGGTTTATAACTTTCCGATTTTACATTTTCCAAAACTATTAAGTGTAGGCCTAAAACAACATCGGTTTTAACTATTTGATCATTTGACAGCAAATTAATTTTCACAATCCAAAAAAAATTGTCAAAAAAGGTTTATTTTTTAAATGCCAAAAAGACGACTACATATTAAAAAACAAATATTTTTTAAAAAATAGTTTATATATTTTTTTGTTTATATATTTATTTTTCCGTTATAAAAATTCAAAGTTGCTGTTCGCAAAAATCGAATGATTTAATTAGATCTAAAGTTCTTCTTTAACAACTTACCTGTAAATTAAATTCTCGGGATAAAGACATTTTCGTTTACTACTGCCGGCAAATCTTTTATGATGTTTTTTATTTGTTGGTTTTTGATGTTTCAAACCTAAATGCATTGGTTTAAATCTGCTACGCTTAAGGCCGCCAGAAAATAGTTTCGCAAACGCAAATGCGATAAACGGCGGAATTTTGTGTGATTTTTTTTGTATGTTGTTAGTGTAAAGAAAATTTGTTGCTTGAAATGCACGCACTTAAAATTAGAGTTAACGCCAAACAGCAAAAGCGCACAAAGTGCGTTGTTGTCTCAACAAACAACAATGGTCGTATTTATTTCGTTTCGTTTTTTTTTTTTTCTTTTTTTGCAGTAACAAATATTTGGCACTAGTTTTTTCTTGGATAAAATAAGATCTTCAACAAAAAGAAGGAAACTCCAAGAAAATTAAAAAAAAAAAATATTTAAAAAGTTATTAAAACACGATTAAAGTTTATGGCAACATATTTAAAAGGTAGAATTTTATAAAATCGTTCTAGGTTATTGAGTTAGAAATCTGGTATTTGGTTTCAATTTTAATTAAGTTGTCGTTGTAAAGAAATTATTGTCCTTGTAAGAGATTGCGATAGCTTGGTTATTTTAACTGCTTCCACTTTTATTACTTCCGTTCTAACGCCTCGTATTACTCGTATCTCAAACTACTGATTCGGTTCGGTGGTGCACTTGCACAAAGACGATTTGTTTGGCTCGTTTCAACGTTCGTTTGGTCGATAGATTCGGTTTCTACTACTGCTGCTGCTGCTACTCTTGATATACAACACCTTTTGTTATATACATATGCATATGTATGTATGTATATGACAAACGAACACGTTATGTTGAGATAAATTTATGTTATAAATCGATAATTTTTTTCCGTATGACCAATTAGATATCTGCTTTTATTAACTTTTTATAAACTTTGTAATGAAATTTTTGTTATAATTTTTTTGTTTTTTTTTCAGTAAAATGTCCTTTAGTTTTTGAGTAATAAGTCTGAAAATCTTGCACTAACACTGAAAAGTGTTAAATTTTTACTTTTTCTTCTTATATTCTTTTCAATATTAGAAATTTATTTACTTTATTTTAAATTTTACTTAATTCTTCTATATTTCTTCTTTTTATTTCAGATTTTTGTATAAAAAATTTACTTTTTTCGTTTCCTCAAACTCTTGTGTAATTGTTGTAGACAATTTTTTGTCAATTTTTTTTTTTTTTTCAATTGAAATGCAGCTTAATTCTTTTGGAACCGTTAAGTTTCGTAGTTAATGCTCAACTGTGACGTTTTTGTTTAATGCTCTAAGTTAAAATAATCGTATGTTCTCCTAGGACTGGAATTTTTAATCCTTTTTTTTATTTTTCTATATCATATCCACCAGTTTTTGATTTTTTATTTTCACCATAATTGTGAGATTGAGAGAGTTTTATAGTTTAATGCCGTGCTGTATTTTTATTTTTGTTAAGCTTCTTTGTTTTGCTCGTTTCATTTATTTCCGACTATTTTATTTTGCTCTTAGTTTTCTAAACAACCGTAACTTTGCTTATAGTTATATAGCGGTTTGAATAATGTGGCCGTCTTGTTTTATTAGTGGAAAAAGTTGCCGGACTCAAACTCTTTGAAAAATTTTTACATTTACTACATATACACTTGCTAAAATTAAAACTGTCATACTATATATCACACTTTGTAATACGACCTGTCAAAAAGTCGAGTATTATGAAAAAGTCGTATTATGTAAAAAGCTTATGTTATGAAATTGACAGTCTGTAGGATTTTATTTTCGAAGTCCGATGGTTTTAGAAACATTTCTAATGTTTCACAATACAATCACAAAAAAACCGTAACATGTGAGCCGTAAGACAAAATCGGTGTGACTTTGATTGTATTGGTGAAAAAATTATGATATGTAATATCATGAAAATTAAAAATAAATAAATAAAAATAAAAAATGAAAAATGCAAAATGCAAAATAAAACATGAAAAATAAAAATGAAAAATGAAAAATAAAAAATTAAAAATAAAAAATTAAAAATTAAAATGAAAAATAAAAATGCAAAATGAAAAATGAAAAACGAATAACGAAAAATGAAAAATGAACATTGAAAAATGAAAAATAAAAAATGAAAACTGAAAAATAAAAAATAAAAAATAAATAAAAAAAAAAAAAAAAAATTAGAAACAAAATATGAAAAATTAAAAATGAAAAATAAAAAATGAAAAATAAAAAACTGAATAACTGAAAAACGAAAAATTAAAAATTAAAAATAACAAATGTAAAATAAAAAATTAAAAATGAAAAACAATATATGAAAAATGAAAAATTAGAAATAAAAAATAAAAAAAGAAAAATAAAAAATATGAAATAAGAAATGAAAACTAACAAAAAAATAAAAATGTAAGAAAATTATAGTCGGTCTAGCCCGACTATACGATACCCTATACCATGGTTTAGAGACCCTATCTCTTCGGTCCAACTAATTGGATATAGCAAATAAGCATAAACCAAATTAGAGTGGTATTTTTATTAATTTTTTTTCGCTGCATATATGAAAAAGTTCATATCGGATACTATATTTATATGGGGACTAGGTCGAAAAATTGACCGATCCTGACCATATTTGTTAAAGTCAATTATACTTTGAAAAAATATATATACCAACCAAATTTGAGAAAAATCTGTGCAATATTTTTGATAGATTTAAGTGAAGATCGGGAACCAGCTCTATACGGGGCCTATACTAAGAATTTTCCTATAGGGATTATTTTTGAACTAATGATTAATGGATGTAATAAACACAGACAAAGCCAATTTGACTGAGATTTATATGATAATTTGGAACTTATGGCAATTTATGACGATTTCATAAAGGTCATTTGTATGGGGTCTAGGTCTGAACATGGACCGATTCTCACCACTTTCAATAGTGTTCATCCCATGGCCGATGAAAGCTTATATACCAAATTTCATCAAAATATATTCATATTTGCGACCTGTAGTTTGATTACAAGGTTTACATGGACACACAGACGGACGGACGGACATTGCTATTTCGACTCAAAAAGTGATTCTGAGTCGATCGGTATTATTAAAGATGGGTCTAGGACGATTATTTTTGGTTGTTACAAACAGCAGCACAAAGTCATTATACCCAAACCACATAGTGGGATAGGGTATAAAAATTAAGTATGAAAAATGAATAACGAAAAATTAAAAATTAATTATGAAAAAATTAAAAATAAAAAATTAAAAATTAAAAAATAAAAAAAGAAAAATAAAAAATTAAAATAAAAAATGAAAAATGCAAAATAAAGCATGAAAAATAAAAATGAAAAATAAAAACTGAAAAATAAAAAATTAAAAATAAGAAATAAAAAAAAAAAATTAAAAATGAAAAATAAGAAATGAAAAATAAAAAATGAAAAAAAAAATAAAAAATGAATAATAAAAAATGGAATATGGAAAATGGAAAATGAAAAATAAAACAATAAAAAATTAAAATTAAAAAAAAAATAAAAAATAAAAAATAAAAATTAAAAAAAAAATAAAAAATGAAAAACTGAATAACTGAAAAACGAAAAATTAAAAATAACAAATGAAAAATAAAAAATTAAAAACAATATATGAAAAATAAAAATTAAAAAATAAAAAATAAAAAATTAAAAATAATAAATAAAAAAATAAAAACAAAAAATATGAAATAAAAAATTAAAATTAAAAAAAATAAAAAATAAAATATAAAAAATGAAAAATGAAATATGTAAAACGAAAAATGAAAAATTAATTATGAAAAAATAAAAAATAACAAATTAAAAAATTAAAAATGAAAAATGCAAAATAAAACATGAAAAATAAAAATGAAAAATGCAAAATAAAAAATGAAAAATAAAAAATGAAAAATTAAAATGAAAAATGAAAAACGAAGACCGAAAAATGAAAACTGAAATATAAAAAATAAAAAAAAATGAAAAATAAAAAATTAAAAAAGAAAAATGAAAAATAAAAAACAAAAAACTGAAAAACGAAAATTTAAAAATAAATAAAAAATAAAAAATTTAAAATTACAAACAATATATGAAAAATGAAAAATAAAAAATGAAAAATAAAAAAAAAAATAAAAAATGAAAAAGTATAAATAAAAATAAAAAAAGAAAAATAAAAAATATGAAATAAAAAATTTAAACTAAAAAAAAATAAAAAATAAAAAATGAAATATGAAAAATTAAAAACGAAAAATGAAAAATTAATTATGAAAAAATGAAAAATAAAAAATTATAAAATAAAAATTAAAAATAAAAATGAAAAATGAGAAATAAAAAATGAAAAATAAAATTGAAAAAATTAAAAATATAAAATGAAAAATGAAAAATAAAAATGAACAATGAAAAACGAAAAATGAAAAACGAAAAATTTGAAATTAACCGGTTGAAATAATAAATAATAATAAATATTTTTATATTCGCAGAGCCCCTGCAGTAGATTGCTATAAGTGATACATAGGTGACGCTATCTGTTTGATTTTAAAAAAGTGCCATAAAAAAATCTTTAATTACTAATTGTTTACAAATCTCCCCTGTGATCGGACTCACATGACCTTTTTTTCATTTTATTTTTTTTAAATAAGGTAAACAAAAACAAGGAAAGTGGAAACAAAATATAAATTTCAAAATAAATTTGCTTGTTATTCTAAACAGCTGTCTTCATAAGATGAGTGTGATTATGTAAATGGCCTAAGTATGCAGAAATAATGTCGATACGACTTTATGGCAGTCCGATGAATTTCATCGGGTTTTAATTTCGAAAAATCATATGACTAAGTGGTATCGTGTAAATGGGCCTTAAGCTGCATTTCGTGTATTAAATTATTAAGCTCTTTATTAATTTTTGTACATTTATTTATTGCCTTCAACAAATGTTATGGGAAAAAACGTAAAAAAAATTCATAAGAAAAAGTATTCGTACATTTGAAATATTAATACAGAAAACAAATTTATTACATTAAATATTGCTTTAGTAAGTAACATGTAGGATATACATACTTTGCGCTTTAGAACGTATGTGAGTCGATTTGGCGTAGACGTAGCCAACTTTAAAATATCCTCTTTACTTGTTTGCCCCTCGCATTCAAAATGGCGTTAATCATTTGAAGTTATTGACGGTAAATCCCACAAATATTCTATAGGAATAAGATCGCGTGATTGGGGTAGTGATTTCAATAGATTTTTAGTCTTGTAGATTAAACTTGTCATTGTGCGCCGTATGTTTTGGTTGATTATCCTGTTGGAACCAAAAATCTCCAAGCCAATTTGTTGTGCACTTTGTTTTAAATTATCTCTTCAAATGTTTATGTATCTAATTTGATCCATTTTAGAGTCCTGCTGACGGCCATGCCAAATCCACCTTTATTTAATACAGTTTAATTTTTTCGCCAAACTAACTATTCCTTTAATACCACAAATGCAAAACTTGCTCTCATTTGAAAACAGAACACGTTTCCAATATTCTGGAGCCTTGTTTACATACTAATTTGCAAAGTCCATACGTTCCTCTCTATTGAAGTCGGATATAAATGGTTTTTACATGCTACATGAATATGACAGTAAGTTTTATATTTTCCAAACGGTATCCTCGTGGATGCCTTTTCTTAAAAGATTTTCCATATAACGGCAAACATGTGCACGGCGTAATCTTTAGATCTATCATTCTTTAGCAAAAGCTGTTTTGATAATATCAAATAAGAAAATTTATCGTTGCAATCTTCGTCATGTCTTCTCTTTCGCAATCTTTCTTTATTTGGAAACGATTTCTTTGAAATTGAATGATAACAAATATTGAGAAAACGAAATTTTTAATCGATTGTAATCTTTCGTTTTTAGCGTAATTTTTGGACAGCAAAAAAAAAATTCAAATTGTTCCATTTAAAAGAAGACAATTAGAAAATTTTATATTAAAAAATTCATAGAATCTATCAAAAATAACGAGTTTTAAATTGGGCTGTACCGACTCTTTGATAGCCTCCACTCGTGCTCTAAACAAAATATTACAACCAACGTTGTCAAAACTAAGAGACCAGATTTCAAATTATAATCGCCCAATTAACAAAAATTTTAGGTAATTTCGTGCTTTTGTAATTGAAAGCAATTATTAAATGCATTGAGCATAATCGTAAGACATACAATTGCAATTTTGTCTGTTTGTTTGTAAGAGATGCCTTCATATTTTTTGCTTTTTGTCGTTTTTTTAACATGTGAACGTTAACATGTACAAGAGAAAAAACAAAAACAACAAGCAAACAAAAATGTGTAGGCATCCCTGATACCTAACTATATATGCACATGTTCTGCTACGTATAAACATTTTTCACTATTTTTAGTTTTTTATATGGAATTTATTCGGACGTTATTCATCACCTATTTGGTCTAGGGACAAAAATTAATACAAAGCTAATACAGATAATGGCGAATATATTAAGCCTAAGTAGTGCGGCCCACTCGATCTATTGCGTACAGGAGAATGTTTTCACCAGACAGACAGACATAAATCGCCAGATCGACTTTTCATTATATAAGGATCAAAAATATATAGTTTATGGGGTCGCCGGAATTTATTTCGATGAGTTACAAATGGATTGACCCTCTGTACAGTCGTGTGGAGGTTATAAGAAACAAAATAATTTAACAATTTTTAAAAATAATAAATGTTTTTAATTTTGTTCGACCTTATTGATGAGTTTTTAAAATAAACTGTTCAGGCTGAATAAATAAAGAATATTTATACAAAACAACTTAGACCTCGAGCCTGAACATTTTATTTTGAAAATTTTTAAAAATATGTGACCTAGACCCATCTTTTATTATACCGATCGACTCAGAATCACTTTATGTGTGTCTATGTAAACTTATATTGCAACTTGTCTCCATAATATCTTAAATTTTCTGCAGCGGTCCAACTCAGCGTGACGACGTAGCACCTCAAAGCATGATGGAACCTCATCCATGCTTTAATGTGGCCCAGATTTACTTTGGATCAAATTCTTTCGACTTTGGACGGCGAACCTATATTTTTTCCATCGGACGAACCCTATTAATTATTGTTTCTTCCAAATAATACTCTGTTCCCTTCCACAGCGCTCCAATGTCTCTCCTTTCGAACTGTCCAGTACGGAGATGGATGAGGAGATTAAGAGGTTCAAGGCTGGGTCTCCGAAGAAGCCGGTGTCGCCGAGGTTCAAGCGTCCTGCTGGGGTTACTGCTGGTATCGCTGCTGGTGTTGCTGCTACTGTTGCTGCTGTTTCGGCCGAGGAGTCGGTGGACCTTGCTGCGGAAGTTGTAGGCAGCGATAAGGTGTCCGGAGCTGTCGCGAGGAAGGCGCGTGATCGGACCAGGGCCCGGCCAGTAGTACGTGGTGTGGTAGACAAAATGAAGGATGTGAGCTCGGCCATGATGGAGCTGGTTATGGT
Organism: Cordilura impudica; assembly: GCA_963682025.1. Classification (NCBI taxonomy): domain Eukaryota; kingdom Metazoa; phylum Arthropoda; class Insecta; order Diptera; family Scathophagidae; genus Cordilura; species Cordilura impudica. Next base: position 183,847,166 of record OY821521.1, read on the forward strand.
TGACGGTGTTGACGCGCAGTTGGCCAAGGCGGTGATGGAGCAGGTTGCAGGCTTCGAGGTGCTTCTTTTCGGCTTAATAGCTGAAAATGAGCGGCTGAAGGGGCGGTTGGAGGTCTACGAGGGCGGTAAGATGGTTGGAGTGCAGCCAGCGGCTCCGAGGGCTCCCATTAGGCCTCAGACGTTGGCTAGGCGAGGTGCAGCTGCTTTAGGTGTTGCTGACGGTGCTATGTCCGGTGTTGTGTCTGGTGGTGCTGCAGTGGTGCCCAAACCTGTGGAGACGTGGTCTGTGGTAGTGAAGGGGAAAAAGGGCGTCACTTCAAAGGAGGTTGTGGAAAAGGTTCAGAAGGAGGTCGGCCCCACCCTTGGGGTTCGTGTTCACGCATTACGGCCTATGCGCGATGGCGAAGCGGTCATTCGGACCCCGTCGGTAGCAGAAAGGGAGAGAGTGATGAAGAACGCTAAGTTCGGTGAGGTTGGGTTGGAGGTGTCGGTGAGAGACAAGCTCGGACCGAAGGTCGTCGTGCAGCGGGTTCATCCGGAAATCACTCCGGATGAATTTATGAACGAGCTGTACGAGAAGAACCTGAAGGAGAAGATGTCCGAGGAAGTCTTTAAAAGGAGCGTTCGCTTGGTGTCTAGCCTGGAAGGCAAATGGCGGCCCGGTTAACGTTGTCCTGGAGGGCAATGCTCAGACGATGGAGCTGCTGACCGATGTTGGAAGATGCTACATCAAATGGTTTTCATTTCCGGTGCGACATCATGATGCTGTTCCGTGCTGCTACAGGTGTTTAGGGTTCGACCACATGATTAGGGACTGTCGGATGCCTCACGAAGTTTGTCCCCTATGCGGTACCGCCGGCCATAAAGCCTCACGGTGCGAAAACGAGGTTAGATGTCGGAATTGCGCGTTTAAGGGACTCCCGACAGGGCATCTGATGATGTCCGAAGCCTGTCCCGTTTACAGCGCCATAGTTGCCAGGGCGAACGCACGTCATTAAAATGGAGGGAGCAGAAACAAAAATTTTGCAGCTTAACTGCCAGCGGTCATACTCCGTGATCTGCGAGCTAGGTCAGGCAATGTGTAACCTGGGCGCGAGTTTTGCCCTAGTGCAGGAGCCGTATATTACGGATGGCTGCATCAGGGGTTTACCTGGGGGTATGCGCGCGTTTACCGACGACGGCGGTAGCGCCGCTATTGTCGTTAGGGATAGGGACGTGGACTGTACCGTCATTAGTAGGAGCCTTTGGGGAATCTGCGTTAGTGTAGAAGGGGGTTTTGGTAGAATGTTACTGACGAGCATCTACTGTAGGTTCGGAACGCCTCTTGAACCCTATTTGGGGTACATGGATTCGGTACTACTACTGGATAGTAGCTCACCTATAATCCTAGCTTTAGACGCAAACGCATGCTCTCCCATGTGGTTCTCCAAGATGGGCAGAAATGCTTCTGCTCATCCGAACTACATGCGAGGTGTTATGCTTAGTGAATGGCTGGTCACGAAGCGGCTCATTGTTCTCAATGAGCCTAGTGAGATGTACACCTTTGACGGTCCAGGAGGTTGTAGTGACATTGACGTGACGTTAGGCAATGGGAGGGTAGCTTCAGAGTTTGACATTAGTTGGAAGATTAGGGATGACTTTGGGGTGAGTGACCATAGCCTCATTGAGGTTGTGGTCTCTCATCATCGGGCTACGAACGGGACGGACATGCCACGCAGGTGGCGACTACATGACGTCAATTGGGACATCTACGCTGATGCCTTTAGGGGCACAGCGCTGGATGTGCCAATTGCAGAATTTAGGGCTTGGACAATAGACAGTCAAGTCGACCAGATAGATCAATGGATGTCCACAGTGAATGACACTCTTCTGACCCTTGGGGTCAGGCCTATCGAATAGTCCGGGGTAGACGGAAACAGACGGACTTGACCGGTCTTAGTATAAGTGGAGTGACTTTACTGACGTGGAGACAGTGCACTAGCGCTTTACTTGAGGCACTCTTTCCAGGGGCTGAACCGGCTGTCCATCCTCTCTATGAGGCGGTGGACGGCCCTCCGCCACTGGAAAGACTAGAAGTGGATGTTAGCATGTGCCGAGTCAGGTGTAGAAAGTCTCCGGGTTTGGATGGTATGACTGGAGAGATGTGTAAAAGCATCTGGAAGGCCATACCGGAATACCTGGAGGCAATCTACAGGAGGTGCATTAGTGAGGGGTACTTCCCTGGGGCTTGGAAGCAAGCCAAAGTTGTGGTGCTCCTGAAGTCTCCCGATAGAGTGAGGAGCGATCCTCGCTCCTATCGGGGCATAAGCCTTCTCCCAGTACTTGGAAAAGTGCTGGAGAGGATTATGGTCAACAGACTGAAGGAATCCTACAATGAGGTTGCTTCTGAGTTTCAGTTCGGTTTTAAAGAAGGGAAATCCGTGGAGGATGCTTGGCATCATGTCCGTAATTGTGTGACTGACTGTCCGAACAAATATGTCCTTGGCATATTTGTTGACTTTAAAGGTGCGTTTGATTACCTCTCGTGGGATAGGGTACTGGACAGACTACGGACAGTAGGTTGTAGAGAGCTCTCCTTGTGGAGAAGCTACTTTAGTGGTAGGAAAGTTTTTGCGGTAGGAGCCAACGACACTGTTTGCAGGGAGGTTGTTAGGGGCTGCCCGCAAGGGTCCATCTGCGGTCCATTTATATGGAACCTAATGATGGATCCCTTGTTAAGGTCTCTAAGGACAACCCACCAACTTTGTGCTTACGCGGATGACTTGCTCATCTTAATCGAAGGTCAGTCTCGAGCTGAACTGGAGAGAAAGGGTGAGGGGGCCATGCGTGAAATCAACGAGTGGGGGAACAGTGTTGGTGTCGAAGTATCTAGAGAAAAGACCGTTACCATGCTGCTTAAAGGCAGTTTATCGCAGGCTCGCCCACCTGTAGTTCGATCTGGCAATGCCAGCATTCGATACGTGACTCAGGTTAGGTATTTGGGCATAACCATGGGTGAAAGAATGAACTTTCTAGTTCATCTTTCCACACTAAAGGACAAATTGACGACAGTTGTAGGAGGAGTCAGACGCATCCTTAGGAATGACTGGGGTCTTAGCAGGAGAGCTGTCCGTACCATATATAGTGATCTGTTTGTTGCTTGTGCAACATTCGGCTCGTCTGTATGGTACGGCACCGCTCTGTCTGCTATGGGCAAGAAACGAATCTTGTCTTGTCAGAGAGTGGCAATGCTGGCTTGCATGCCAGTTTGTCACACAGTTTCGACAGATGCTCTTCAAGTTTTGTTAGGTGCACCTCCCCTTGACTTGGAGGTGGTACGTCGTGGTATTATTTTCAAGGTCAAGAAGGGACTGCCACTATCAGGGCATGATTGGATAACTTCGACTGAAATCGCTGATTTAGACTTGAGGCAGGTGAAACTCCTGCTGGACGAGCATCTTCTTGCAAGATGGCGTTCACGTTGGACTGAGACGGATAAAGGCCGAACAACGTACGAGTTTATTAAGGACGTGACCTTCGTTAGAGACCGCCCGGACTTTGGCTTCGGCCTTAGCCTGGGCTTTTTACTGACTGGGCATGGCTCCTTGAATGCTTTTCTGCATAAGAGTGGCCTGTCCGATACGCCGGACTGTAGGTGTGGGGAAGGGCCGGAGGACGTCGTACATGTTTTGACCGGGTGTTCACTTTATAGTGATATTAGGAATTTGGATAGGATGGGGATTTTACGGACGGCGATAGGATGGGATTTGAGTAGGGCATTAGAGGACGGGCGGACTGTTAGAAATTTAGGTGAATACGCAAGGGGCGTATTCAATCGTAGGAGAACTGGACGTTTAGTATAGGTGGCTTCTGATGCGGGCATCCGTGGTGGTGCTTAACTGCCAATGGGTGGTCGCTCCAGTGGTGCACATCGTCGTACCTGGATCTCAGATATGAGTATGACTGTTGGTGGGGGCTGATACATCGGTATCTGTCCCTCCACAACGGTGCACCGTCTTCAGCTCTCTCCCTGCTGTTTGCTGTTGTTGCTGCTACATGTTTCCTGCGCGTCGTTCTTGTTGTTTTATGTGTTACGTTCATTGTAGTCCTTTTGTGTGCTGCTGCTGAGGGGGCATATGCCGACTCAGAATGTGGCTGTTCATTGTTGTGTCCTTTGTGTTTTATGTCTTTTGTTTGTCGTCTAGGGCCACCAGTCCCGAACTGTTTGCAGTTCAACTGGTAGTAGTCTCGGCTACGAAGCCTGACCGGAGGCTTTATTCTGGTACCACGGGTGTCAGGAGCCCCTGGAATTTATTCCAGCCTGGCAGTGGTGCGGCCCCGTTTGGGAGCATCGTGGTGGCTGTGGTTTAGACCCAAATCGCGGGTAGAGCGCAAGCTCGATGTGGAGTTGCATTGCGACCGGGTGCCGTGACCCATAGATCGGTAGGAGTTTTAGATAGTACTCCGCTCCTCATCCAAGGGGGAGGTCATGCCCAAATGCATGCCTCAAATTGGTACTCGTACTGCGAGGGCGCCGGTGGACGCATAGTTTCCACCCGGTGTTAAGTGCACCGTGAGGTCAGGCCACCGCGGCAGGTACTCACGGAAATCTTGAGCACATCTGTCTCTCCTTTCGGTTACACTCAGACAATAGTGGCTTCTTTCGGGAAATTCTTCCAAAGAGTATAGCTTCTCGCCATCGTCGTTTCACTGTATTAACAGATGGCTTTGCCTATTTTTCACCCGACTCGCATTTGCTGATTTATGCGAATTTTTATAACGACTCACGGACAATTTGTGCATCTTCTCAAGCTGTTGTAATTCGGGTTTTTTGTTTAAAATCCACCTTCTCTGTAGACGAATAATTCTTGAAATATTACACCGCGTTGCTAATAGATTTAGAAACCTTTAAGGCTACTGCGATGTCCCGACAAGTGCTTCCATCCTGATGGATTTGTGCAATAATCATCCGAGTATTGACATCACAAGATGTCAAATATGTAGTTAATGTTTCCCAAACACTGAAAAACGCTCAATGTAATCACAATCAAGTAAATATTACTTTTAAAAATTACCTAAATTTACGAATATTTATGACTGTCCCTCATTCAGTACACGATTAATTGATTTCACAAATTTTAAAAAATACCACAAAGAAAATGTAACGATAAATTAAGTGTTACCCTTGGTGAATTTTAGACGATTTGGATTATCTAACCAGTGTCAAGTTTTAGCATTTTATTTTAGTTGGATACTACTGTCCCTAATAAGTTGCACGTAGCTGTAGGAATTACCGGCCTATGACCCGCAGTAAGTGGCTTTTAAGCTCGATTAAAAATTAATAAGGGAACTGTTTTTAAGAAAACGCACTTTTTAAAAGTTTTAATGTGCACCTTTTTAAAAGTACGTGTTCTTAATAAAAGTGCGTCTTAAAAAAAATCATGTGAGTCCGATCACAGGGGAGATGTGTACACACACATCTAGTAATTAAAGATTTTTTTATGGCACTTTTTTAAAATCAAACAGAAAGCGTGATCTATGTATCACTTATAGCAATCAACTGCAGGGGCTCTGCTAATATAAAAATATTTATTACTAGATGTAACCCGGTGTGCTTCGCTACCCCTTCTCCCCCAAATCGTAATGAAGTGGCTCAAGCAAAGTTCCAAGTCTCTCACCATTACAGTAATTCAGATATATCACATTTAATACTAAGTTTGTGTGGGGGTGCCACGTGCATTTGTCTAATCCCGCCCATTTTTTTGTCTGACTACTCACGTTAATAATAGATGACCTGAGACAAATTTGCAAAGCTTTCTCTATCATAGTACTTAATATATTTATATATTAAAAAGTTACTTTGTAAAAATATTTAAAAAAAATTACTGCCTGTAGAACTTCCCATATCCGCTGTAAGACTGTGTGAAAATTTTAGGAAGATCGGATGAATAGTTACGGAGATTATCTCTTACAAACAAACAAACAAATACACATTAACTCTTTATTATGTTAGTATAGATTATTATTATAGCTTTTCTTATTTCAATGCTTGCTGATATAACTACAATGCTTTTTGTTGTTTCATTTTTCGGCGCTCCTACCCTGGAGCAAGGTACATGTAGCTGCCCATGAGAAGAACAGGTATTTTCCAAATTAGATATGGCAACACTTAATTATTGGTCTTGAATTTAGAATATCATTTGGCAATTTTTCTTTTTAGCGATTTTTGATTTTGTTCATTTTTGATTTTGAAGATTTTTGTTTTTTGGGCGATTTTTATTTTTCGTGTTTTTTTTTTGGCGATTTTTGATTTTGGCGACATATTTTCCACGACAAATCACATTGATAACTAATGAACTTGTCAAAAGACTGTCGCTTTCGAGTACTTCATATATTTTACATAGGAGGTGCCACGCCCACTAATCCCATCCCGCTCAATTTTTATTGGACTACTCACATTAATATCTGATGGACTCGTGCAAAATATCGAGTCTTTCCCTTTGATAGTACACCAGTTATATATTAGGTATCCGATCACGCCCATTTTTTTGTTCGACTAATCACACAAGGAACCTATGGGCTCACGCAAAGCCACAAAGCACCAGATATATAACATTAAATAGTTACTTTGCTGGGGAGTGCCACGCCCATTGGTGTGAACCGGCCAATTTTTTGTTCGACTACTCATACTAAGATCTGATAGGCTCGGGTAAAGTGTCAAAGCTTCCCTTTTTTAGAACACCAGTTATATGGTATCATATATTTACTTTGTATGGGAGGTGCCACGCCCACTGCTCCAATCACGCCCATTTTTTTATCTAACTAATCACATGATTAACTTATGGGCTCACACAAAGTCCCAAGATTTTCACTATTAAAGTACTTCAGACATATGGCATTTTATATTTACTTTATATGGCAGGTGCCACGCCTATTGGTCCGATACTGCCCATTTTGTGTCCGCCTACTCACATTAATAGTAGCTGACATCAGACAAATTTGAAAAGCTCGCTCTGTTACAATACTCGAGATATATAATATTGAACAATTACCTGTATGGGAGGTACCACGCCCACTTATCCGATCCCGCCCATTTCCGGCGTAGCTAATATTAACAATAGGTAACCTCACACAAATTTGCAAAGCTCTCCCTATCATAGTACTCAATATATGTATACGATATTCAAAATTTACTTTATGTGGGAGGTGCCACGCCCACTAAAAATATTAAAAAATTATAGCCTATGTAAATTTCAGGAAGATCAGATGGGTAGTTACAGAGATTACCTCCTACAAACAAACAAACAACCAAACAAACAAACACACATTACCTCTTTATTATCACCCCTGTTCTTGAAACCACTATCACAAAAAAAAACTCGTAAATGAAAAAATTCTTAAATCTACGAGTTTTTTGCTATTCTCTAATTTCAATAAGAATATTTTTTCTCGTTTTAATTCACATAGAAAAGGCTTTGTGAATTCAAAACAAATGCCCTTTTTTCTGCTAATTGATATTTGAACTCTAACATGTTTTTTATTGAACCTTGTCATTATTTTAAAAAAATAGACATTAATTTTATGAAAAAAAACGATTTTAAAAAACGTCTACATTTAGCGCTGATTTAAAAAGAAAAACTCGTAATAAGTGGTCGTTGTTAATAAAACACACTTTTTGCTTTGATGCTGTTCTATAACTATAATAAAAACTTTTTATTTACACAATCTATTTTCCATTATAATTTTTTCAATTATAACATAGATTCTTCTTGCACTAATTATTGCAAATAAAGGAATTAAAAAATTTTTTTTACTCAAATCACATATTTTTATTTTTTTTTTTGCATATGACTGCCACAACTTTGTTTATGTTCGAAACAGTAGTGATGCCAGTCAAATCCAATTTATTTGAATTTCGAATTTTCTTTGGTGATGCCTTCCTTACTTATTTCAAAAAGAGAAGTCATTCTTAATTGAATGAAATTGATGAATAAAAACAATTACATGAACAAGTAAATTGTTATTTTAAAAGAAAATATATTTTTTTTTACTTTCTTTATAATCTTAAGGAAAAACATGCAAAAATTACTTAAGGTTTTTTTGTGAAAGTAACTAAAGAACCATATGGCACCTCGGTTTATAGATAACATATGGTTCTGAAGCTTAACCATATGTTTCATGTCATTTGATAATAAAAAATATGATTTCGAAAAATACTTCGAAAATATAAAATTTGTGTTTTCAAGAAACCCAAAATTTCAATTTCATGTTATTTCAAATTCATTCTTATTCAAATAACAACGTTTCAAGAACAGGGCTGTATATTAGTATATATTACTTATTATTTCAACCGGTTAATTTTTAATTTTTCGTTTTTTATTATTCATGTTTCGTTATTCTTTTTTCATTTTTTATTTTTTATTTTTCGTTTTTCGTTTTTCGTTTTTCATGTTTTATTTTTCATTTTTGATTTTTCTTATTTCATTTTTCCTTTTTCATTTCTCATTTTTTTATTTCTCATTTTTATTTTCTATTTTTTTATTTTTCATTTTTTATTTTTCATTTTTTATTTTTCATTTTTTATTTTTAATTTTTAATTTTTTGTTTTTCAATTTTAATATTTTATTCTTCATTTTTCATTTTTTATTTTTAATTTTTTATTTTTTATTTTACATTTATTTTTTATTTTTCAGTTTTCTTTTTTTATTTTTTATTTTTCGTTTTTCATTTTTTATTTTTCATTTTTTTTATTTTTCATTTTTATTTTTAATTTTTTATTTTTCGTTTTTATTTTTCATTTTTTATTTTTTTTATTTTACATTTATTTTTTATTTTTAATTTTTATTTTTCAGTTTCAATTTTTTATTTTCCTTTTTTCATATATCATATATCATTTTTCTTTTTTTATTTTTCATTTTTTATTTTTTTTTTCATTTTTCATTTGTATTTTTAATTCTTTATATTTAATTTTTTTTTCATTTTTCATTTTTTATTTATCATTTTTTATTTTTTTATTTTACATTTATTTTTTATTTTTAATTTTTTATTTTTCAGTTTTCATTTTTCGTTTTTCATTTTTAATTTTTTATTTTTAATTTTTTGTTTTTCATTTTTTATTTTTCATTTTTCATTTTTATACCCTATACCACTATGTGGTTTGGGTATAATGACTTTGTGCTGCTGTTTGTAACAACCAAAAATATTTGACCTAGACCCATCTTTAATTATACCGATCGAATCAGAATCACTTTCTGAGTTGATTTAACAATGTCCGTCCGTCCGTCCGTCTGTGTGTCCATGTAAACCTTGTAATCAAACTGCAGGTCGCAAATATGAATATATTTTGATGAAATTTGGTATATAAGCTTTTATCGGCCATGGGATGAACGCTATTGAAATTGCTGAAATTCGGTCCATGTTCAGACCTAGCCCCCATACAAATTACCCATATGAAATCGACATAAATTGCCATAAGATCCAAATTGTCATATAGATCTTACTCAAATTGGGTTTGTATGCGTTCATTACATCCACTAATGAGTAATCCAAAAATGATCCCTTTGACCCCATATAGAGCTGCTTCCCGATCTTCACTTAAATCTATTAAAAAACAAAAATATTGCACTGATTCTTCTCAAATTTTGTTTGTATATATTTTTGCAAAATACAAGAGACTTTACCAAACATGATCAGGATCGGTCCATTTTTGGACCTAGTCCCTTTATAGATATAGCATCCGATATGAACTTTTTCATATCTGCAGCCAAAAAAATTTATAAAAATCCCACTCAAATTTGGTTTTTGCTTATTTTCAATGTCCAGTTAGTTGGGCCTAAGAGATAGGGTTTCTAAACGCATGGTATAGGGTATCGTATAGTCGGTCTAGACCGACTATAATTTTCTTACTTGTTTTTAACTGCATTTAAATAAATTTATATTGAGTAAAGATGAATGGAATAAGAGGATTTTAAGCAACATGGCCCTTTTGGGAATTTCTAAATTATCCCACGAAACATGAATACAAAGACTCTCTTCAACTAAAATGAAATCATAATTCAAGCATCGATGAAATGTGTCAATGTTTATATGAAAACGGAATGTTTACGGACCGTTAACCGGATCACTACGTAAATACATATTTCGTTTTTTGAAAACAATACTTGCTAATAAATAATAAAATGTTAACTAATCGTTTTAAGCGTGCACCTAATTTGGAGACTCCATTTTGTATACTACATGACAGTTTATCTTTTCAAATAGAGCCTTGAAAAGTTCTTACAAGATATGTTAAAAAAATAATTCGCTGGCCGGGATATAAACTGTTGTGTTAAACAGACATATCCAATCTCGCTTTATCCCATTTAATCCTTTATCGGTGCTTTGAAAAATTCTTAGCGCATTTTAGCTGCTAAAATGAAAATGAATGTTACAGAAAATGGATTGCTAACATAATTTTTTTTTTTTATTATATTTTTGTTATTGTTTATATTGTGAGTCAAAAAAAAAAATTCTATATAAAGAAGTGTGTATACTCGGCTATGTTCGGTGATATATATATATGTTAATATAATTTTTTGGCAGTAGACACAAAGTTTAACATCTAAAACTTTAGCTCTCAACTTTATAGCCCTAGTTTGGTCATTATTATATTTGCCCCAATAATATCATAACGGGCCATTACTCACAAAATCGTTATATTATCTGAAATCAGTTGAGCTGTTTCATAAATAATTAATTATAAAAACAAATTTGCGCAGTCCCCACAAATTAAAAGAAATGGGTATCATATTTCTAAATATAATTTATTTTTTTGATTATTCTAACATAATTTTTTTCTTTTGTAATTAAACTTATATCTCCCGTAAAATTAATACGAAACGTTAACACAACGATTGTCATTAACGTTTCCCACCGCTTTACTAACCATCAAAACACAACGCTGGGATGAAAACCACGGATTCACCACTCAAAAAAAACACCGGATTATGGTGAAAAAGCAATGTCAAAAATTTTACAACTGCAACAATTTAAGAGTAAAAGTCGGAATTTCGCTATCCAACAAAAGATTTCAATTTAAATATAAAAATAATTTATCCACTTACATTCAAAATTTACACAAAACACTTAAACAACTAGACAAAGTGCATGTTGAAATTTATAAAACATAAAACTTGATAAACTACGTCATTAAGCATAAGTGGTTTGTTGGGCGGCCAACATTTTGACATTTTTTTTTTTGTGGGTGCTTTGTATTTATTACTGAAGAAAGTGAAAAAGGGTGTTAATATTGCTAAAGATATTATAGTTTTCTTCGCCAAAATAGTGAAGTTAAAACATAATCATGTCTTTTTTAAAACTTTTTGAAGAATTTGTCCACAAAAAGGAAGTTGACAGTAAATCCAAATTATCTATATTATTGACTGATGATGATCACGAAATTGAAGAAGAAAAGGATTATGTCGCGGATGAGGATGGGGGAGTAAGTATTAAATTAATAAACATATTTGTTAATTCCAATGAAAATAAAAAAAAATAAACAATGAGTTTTGATACGCCAGTTAATTTTTTTTACTTTGACATTCAAAGAGAAAGAGCGTGGTATGGTGAAAAGTAATCTATTACAATTATACTAATAAGAGTTGTATATCTATTTTAATCATAGATGTGGCAACACCTTACGCTAGTGTGACGCCATATTTGTAGTTGTAAAAGTGTAGACCTGTGTGCCGGATTTAATAAGAAAATTAATAATTTGTGAATATTTTTGTAAACGTTTTGCTAATTTAGATAAAAAAAATTATTAATAAATAGTTTTAGATCCATAGTAAAGTGTTTATTTTTAGATTTTCATGAAATTGAGCTCTTAAATTCTAACACAAAGTGCATTAAGTAAAGTTGCTTGTGTAAAAAATTTTCAACAAGAAATTCTCCAAACAAATGTTGAAAGATACCAGTTAAAGTTAGTGCCATAATAATTTATAAAATATAAAAAAAAAATAAATTATATTTGAAGTTTATAATGACAAAATGCAGTCGTCAGATTTTGAAAATGATATAAAGGCAAATGCTGTAAAAAAATCGTCTCCAATTGCGACTTCTCCAAAAATTGCCTTAACAAAAACAACATTTCTAACACCAATACAAACACCCAAACAACAGCTAACACAACAAAAACAAAGGCAAATATATACAACATTAACGACTAAACAAACTGCACTAGCCGGTAGTGTTACAACTACAAATTTAGGAAAAGTTATTAAAGATTTCAAATGTCTTATTAATTCTACAACAAATGCTACAGCTCCCACATCGTCCTCTACAATAACAACATCATCTGCACCTGTTGGTAGTGCAGCAAGAGGTGAAGGTGGTGTCAATTACAATGTGGCCATTGTTGCAGCAAAACGGCCACAATTAACTATTGTAGCTTCAAAATCTGCCACCGTTGATAAAATATCATCAACAGCACAAGCAGTCTCAACTCTAACAACAACATCTACATCAAATGTAAATTTTGTTTTGATTAAATTTTATATTGGAGTTTTCATAAAATGGCTGATTTAATATTTTTTTAATGTCTGATTGTTGCATGATTTTTTACAAATAACCAGAATAGTGACAATTTTTTTTATTACAATTAGAATATTGGAACTATTCAATATAAAAAATTTTATACAGAAAAATTCTCAGAAGACATTTCACAAAATGTTTATCCAAAAATGCACTCAGAAGTAGGAAACGTTTTAAAAATATGTTTTTAATCATTTTAAAATCCCAAGTTTTTTATAAAAATTTAAATACATTCATGGAATACATACAAATGGCACAAAACTAGATTTCTAATAAATGTTAAAATTTGTTAGCAAAAGTACATCAAAATGCGTATTACGGTGTGCAAATATCCGGCTTAGTTGATTTTAAGTGAACACATAAATAGCACAATTTACTTTTAACATTCAGTATTCGAGCAGCTTTCCACCATAATTCAGGAGAGACGGAAAGTATTAATAATTAATAAAGAAGGGAAAATTGGCGGAAATTGCTAATCTTATGCATACTTCTCGGATGAAAGTGTACATTCATGTGCAGAGAATTCAGATATATTGATTACAGGCAAAATTCGTGTATGTCTAAACCTCGAAAAACAAATGTAGGACGGATGCAGCCATAGTAAGAATGCCAAAGAACGATCACCGGCAGATAGCTTCTGACATTAATCAGTTTTTGGAATTATAAATATCATACAGGCTTGTCAGAACGCATTCTTAAAACGATTAACATTCGACAAATCGCACAAAGAAACAAGTAAGAAAATTATAGACGGTCTAGACCATATATATAATATAATACCGACTATATAATTCGCTAGAAAAATGGCCTTAGGTCCAAGTAATTAAATATAGAAAATATGCATAAAACAAATTTGAGTGGCATTGTTGTTAACTTTGATTGCCTGCAGATATGAAAAAGTTCATATCGTGTTTTATATTTATAAGGGGACTAGGTCCAAAAATGGGCCGATCCTGGCCATATTAGGTGAAGACACTAGTTTTTTGCAAAAACACAAACCAAATTTGTGCAATATTTTTGCTTTTATATAGATTTAAGTTAAGATCGGGAAGCAGCTTTATATGGGGGCTATGATTAAGAATTGTCCAACAGGGTTTAATTTTGCACTAGTGTTGAATGAATGTAATAAACACACACAAACCAAATTTTAGCGGGATCTGTATAATAATTTGGGACTTATGGCAATTTTAGTCGATCTCAATTGGATCATTTGTATAGGGACTAGGTATGAACATGCAACGATTTTCACCAATTTCAATAGCGTTCGTTCTGTGGCCGATGAAAGCTTTACACAAAATTTCATCAAAATATATTCATATTTGCGACCTGTAGTTTAATTACAAGATTACACAGATGGAAGGACGGACATCGTTAAAATGATTCTGAGGCGATCGTTATAATAAAAGGTCTAGGTGAAATATTTATGGTAGTTACAAACATAAGCACAAACTCATTTTACCCTCGGGTATAGTGTATAAAAACATTGATTTTTGGAAAAAGGAAGATGGTAAAATCCTCGTTCATTGTCCCAAATTTCAAGAGTACAACCCTAGGTTCACCCAGAAGAAAGTAAAATACGGCGGGGTGGTAACATTATGATTTTGGGTGCATTTTCTTCGCATAGCGTAGATCCCCTCATAAAAATTAATGGAAAAATGGACAAGTTTTATAGTATTTGGACATTCTGAAAAACCATATGGAACCACATGCCTTCGATTTTATTCAAGATAATTACCCCAAACACTCTTACAAACTAGTAAAAAAAATATTGTTCGGAGAGATTGAGCAGCCCAAAGCTCTGACTTAAATCCAATAGAAAACCTGTGGAATGAGGTCAAGGTTGAATTCTCAAAGGCAAACAATAATTACATGGACGAACTTTGGTCTGCTAGATAGAAAGCTTATTATGCCATACCCCAACAAAAAAAAATTTCAAAAAGTATGGGCGCAGATGTGAATATGTCATCAAAAACAAACACGATTTACATGTTTGTATATTCCAAAATAGTAACAAATGTAATTTGAAAATGATTTAATTTTTTTTTTTTTAGAATGTGCTCCTTCTGTGCCTAGCACATTTCATTTGTTTTTCTTTATTTCCATAATTTTTGTTTATTTATTCATGAATTATAACTTAAGTTTGAAGTATTATCTTCTATCTATCTGTTGGAAATAATACCGTACTTAACGATGTCAAATATCTCGGAATTGTCTTGGACAAAAAAGCCTACTTTTAAACAACATATGGCTATGTGCCAAAAAGCTATAAACTCATTTAAAGCATTATGGCCACTACTAAATAGAAGGTCATTTCTAAGCCCCAAAAACAAAAATCTACTCTTCAAAAGTGTTATAAGGCCGATATTAACATACGCGAGTCCTATTTGGAGTGACGCTGCCAATTCTGTGGTTTTCTGGAATAACCGCGTATGTCCATTTTTGTCAGTTTTGAGTTAACGATGCCAAATATATTAATTTTTAACGCTCTTTACATGTGTTAAATTTTTAAAAAAAATTTTGACCATTTCTGAGTTTTTCTTTAAATAACGACGTAACTTAACAGTTTATTAAATTAATTTGCAGCACTATCGACGTATGTCAACCTACGTTTGATCGTTGACAAATTATTTTCTCAGAAAACGACACATAGCGACATACGTTGTTATTAATGAAAAAAAAAATTCAAAATAATTTTGGATTAGTTTTCAGTTTATAACCACTTGTAAAAACTTTTGTGTTTATTTCTGTTATTTTTTGTTACTATTATTCTTGATACGTTGTTATATTCTCATCCTAAATCCCGTTAACTTTTTGTTGACGAACAAAAAAATCCATTTTTCAAGAAACAACAACTTATGTCTACATGGGTGGATGGATGCATTCGTAGTTTTCTTTTTCAAAGAAAACGACGTTTGTCGACATAAGTTGTTTTATCTGCACACACATTAAGTGTTATTTACATATTGTTTTTTCGTCCTCTAGGATCTATTCCTCTGAAGATTTTTGACTCAAAATTTTATATAAAGTATTTATTGCCCATATCTACAGGACTGTTAAATAAAAAGCTCTAAAAACTTTATATCGATCCCATAATTTCAAATATAACGTTTTTTGGCTCCCCTGAACATTTTGATTTTATGATATACGCGGTTATTCTAGAAAACCACAGAACTGTCACCTAAAACGCTTACAAATTATACAAAAACAAATGTCTTAGAATGATAAATAAAAAGCTCTGGAGGTATCCTACAAATCTTCTTGAGGAAACAGGTTATGAAAAAATTATCGATTTCATAACAAGGATTAATAACAATTACTTTGCCAAAATTCCTCTTACCCACTGATAAGAGAATGTAGAGAAATAACGTAAAATTAGAATGAAGTCACCAAATTGAAAATTATATGCTTATAGAGGTCTATTATTTCAAATAAACCTCCTATAAGCACATAAATATTTTGAGATAGTATTTGAATATAAGTTAAGGTACGGAAGTGCAATCATACCAAATTCCTGACAAAATTAAAATATTTGCAAAATGAGCGCTACACGCGCAATAAAAAACATTAAAATTAAAATATTAAATTCATAGCAGACGCTATCTTGCATTATGTTTAACATTCCGTTTACATAAAATGTGAACCCCAAAATATTTCTCAAAAAATGAGCGCTGCACGCGCAATAAAAAAATATTAAAGTAAAATATTTAACTTGCCCCAGACGCTACCTTGCATTTTTGCTTTACCTTTCCGTTCACATGAGATGTGAATCCCTTTTGCTGATAAGCAAAATTGTCTTTGCTAAAACTTTTCATGAAGTTGTAGACCTCTTTATTTGGATAAAAATAGTCAGTTCAATTTCGGCATCCAACTCAGCTCGCATAGCGAGATAAATATTTTGTAAAATATTTAAATAAACTTTATGAGTAATTTGTAAAATAATAAACTTTATGAATAATTTGGAAAATAGTAAAATTAAATAAGTTAAAATATTAAATATTAAAATAAATTCAGTACCAGCATTAAATTTTTGTTTCATAATTTGTCGGAATTGGGCAGGAAATTAATTTATATTATATCATACAAAGGTTTTTTCCTCCCATTTTCCTTTAAAAATCATTAAAAAAAATAAAATAAATACTATTTCATATTCTTAGATTTTATATATTATTTGTTGCAATATCAAATTTGTTAAAATATGTAAATAAAGGAAGAATATATAATTGAATTGAAATATACAGCAGATCCCAGCCCTCGAAATTCGAGTGCAAATTCTACGAAGTTTTATTTTTCATTTAATAAAAACCCTAAAGTCCCTATACTAATCAATTTTTGCCAATTCACAATTCAACACTTTATTGGTTTATGTTCAAAATTATTTCACAATGTTATTGGTTTATGTCCAAAATTATTTCACAATGTTATTGGTTTATGTCCAAAATTATTTTTCAACACAATTATTATTGTGAATGAAGAAAACAAACTCATCTTTTTTTTGCAAACACATTAACAAATTTATAGCATTGTATAATTTTATGTATGTGTTAGTAGCAACTTTAAATGCATTTTACCTAAAAAAAAAATAATATTAAATTTAAAAATCTGTAAATCTGGTGGACAGTTAAAAAGAAATACCTTTTAAATAAGATACGTTTGGTCAAAATCGGGAGAAATCTGTGGAACAAATTATCGGTCCCAAGAAATCGCCTTACCTATTAATATAGATATAAATAAGTTGTCCTATGTTCGTCATTTTTTAACTGTTAACACCACGCAACCGATTTACAAACCAATACACGCGTTGGAAAGATAGTTTAAAAAACTTCGAAAAATGTCTACGCACACTTTTATGATGGTGTGTTTTTCCCATATCAAATGTGTATTTTTTTTTTTTTTTTAAGTTCTCACTTTAAAAAATTAATGTTTTTGCACTTTTTCGTCTGGAAAATGTCAATTCTTTCTGGAAGATTTTATTTTTAATACAAAGACGTTAACTTATATTATTGTATTGTACAGCAAAGCGAGCAGAGTTACACTAGTTGAATATAACGGTTTATTCTTTGGAACAAACCAAACACTTGTTCTTTTCTTAACATTATTTGCGATAATTCAGTATAATAAAATTTTTATTTTTTTTTAAATTTAATTTAAGTAGTATTTTGAATACTTTTTCATGACATTTCATTTAATAAATTACATATATAGGATCGGGTTTATATTAATATTTCTTGTAAAAAATACAAGTTTTCTTCTAAAAATATTAGCATTTAATTCAGTTTTAATACTATTTGGCATCATATTGTAAAGTCCTTTCTAAAATATTGATTTTTTTTTATATCATTAGTATCTGCTCGTTGAAGCCTGAAATCCGTAGCATTCCTCAGGCTGTACGGTTGAACATCACCAACGTACCTTATTTGTTTGATCAAATATTCGGGTGCATATCCATTCTTCATTTTCTGTATGAAATTTATTGTATTAAGTTCTAATCTGCCATTTCTGTGTCCATAGCTGTAGTTCGAAAACAAGTAAACGCCTTAAAAGTTTTTTTTTCTGTAACTACTTATATTTTGACACGATTTTCGATATAAAATTTTTTTTATATAATTTTTTTTTCACAATATGGGCAAGATATCTTCAAACTATTTATCTAAATCTATATTTCATGACGATAAAAAGAAGATATTGATTGCCGTAATATCTACTTGACGAAATATCTTACAAATGTTTGTTGGGATGTGCTTCAATTTCAATTTCTAGGTATTTATTTTTATGTCAAAATATACATATATAAAAAAACATGTAGGAACACTAAAAGTGTAAAAAAAAAATTAAAAAAAAAAAAATTAGAACAATTATTGAATATTTTATAAAATATATTAATTTTGCTGTTGCGTTTTTCTCTTTTAGAGCACCACGGCCACGGCTGAGACATCAACAGAAAGTAATAAAATGGAACATAGTTATGTACGTGATACAACCATTAAACCACAAAATAACATCGAAATAACAAATGGTTTGCAACCAGCACGTACGATCTTAGTACGGCGACCACCGCAATGTCCATCATGTCATACAAATCCCATAGAAGAAGATTTGACAGATGTCAATCAAGCTTCCATACCCTCGTATAACGAAATTGGAGCTAAGGAATCTATGAATGAATGTGCACGTATTGCGAAATATGTTAAAAATACAAATGCTGATGACGATGATTGGGAATCAAGAGTAAACCAGTACGTCTAACAGATGATAAACGTGTACTAAGTTGTTATTTAATAATTTTGTTTTCCTTTCTTTCTTTAGAATTGGTTGGTCTAATATGCAAAAAAATTTATTTACCAAAGTAGCACGCATTTTGGATAATGATCAATTGGGTCGTCTCGCAAATGCCGGCCGTCCCAATGAGTCCATGCAGCGTCGCGTTGTTGTAGATAAGTCTGCCTCGCGTATGCGTAAAGCTTTAGCTTCTGTGGCCTGGGATTCACGTTTGACCCAGTGGTTGCACGGTTTACTAATGGATTGTTTACCCTCTACATACATGGCTTCTTATTTAGATGTTTTACAAACATTAAAATCAAAATTACCAACACTGATGGATAAAATGTTATTTGGTCGCCCGCTTAACATAAGTCAAGAATTGTTGGCGCCGGTAATGAAGAAGAAATGGGAGCCACAAATATCAGCTAAAATGAGAAAATTGGCACACAATGCCGTTATTGTGGCCTTGCCATCAATGCCCACTAGTGGCCCAGTACCAAATCGTTTACAAAAATGGTATCAACATTTGGCAACTATAACACAAATTGTACAAGTTACCTTACCCATGACAAGTAGGAGTTTTCTTAGTTTTGCCATAGCTATTGTTTTATTAACATTATTTTTTATACATCATTTAAGGTGGCCACATATCTCGCCAGCCCTTGGAACAAGTGGCCGAACAAATTGTTTCATTGACTCGTGTAAAGATACAAGAATTACGCAATGAAAATTCTCAACGCAGTATTATATTGATTGGTTTCAATGCTGGCGCTTCGTTAGCCTTACAAGTGGCCATGTCTGAGAATGTTGCCTGTGTTGTTTGTATGGGCTTCGCATTTAATACATACAATGGTGTGCGTGGATCTCCTGATGATCGTATATTGGATATAAAAGTACCCATACTGTTTGTTGTTGGTCAAAATTCGGCTAGATCAAGGTAAATTTATTTATTTTCTTCAGAGATCATAAATAATAGTTATTTTGATATTTTGATGTGTAAACATCTATTCGTGCAGGGGGGTAAATTTCAAAAACAGCGTAACATGTGAGTCGTACGACAAAATGTGATTGTTTGGTGAAAAAAATTATGATATTATGATAAACTGTTTGAAAATTAAAAATGAAAAATAAAAATTTAAAAATAAAAACTGTTTGAAAATTAAAAATGAAAAATAAAAAGTTAAAAATAAAAAGTTAAAAATAAAAAATGAAAAAAAAATGAAAAATAAAAAATGAAAAAAAAATGAAAAAAAAATGAAAAAAAAAAAATGAAAAATAAAAAATGAAAGATGAAAAATGAATAATGAAAAATTAAAATTAAAAAATGAAAAATATAAAAATGAAAAATAAGAAATGAAAAATGGAAAATAAAAAACGAAAAATGAAAAATGAAAAATAAAAAATGAAAAATTAAAAATAAAAAATGAAAAATAAAAAATGGAAAAAAAATAAAAAGGAAAAATGAAAAATAAAAAATAAAAAATGAATTCTAAAAAATTAAAAATAAAAAATGAAACATGAATAATAAGAAATGAAAAACTAAAATTAAAAATGAATAATGAGAAATAAAAAATTAAAAATGAAAATTAAAAAACTAAATATAAAAAATGAAAAATAAAAAATGAAAAATTAAAAATGAAAAACGAAAAATTAAAAATGAAAAATAAAAAATGAATAATGAAAAATTAAAATTAAAAAATGAGAAATAAAAAAATGAAAAATAAGAAATGAAAAATAAGAAATGAAAAATGAAAAATAAAAAACGAAAAATGAAAAATAAAAAATGAAAAACAAAAAATAAAAACCCTGGAGGTATCCTACAAATCTTCTTCATGAAGAAACAGGTTATGAAAAAAATTATCGATTTCATAACAAGAATTAACAACAATTACTTTGCCAAAATTGTAAATTCCTCTTACCCACTGATAAGAGAATGTAGAGAAGTAACGTAAAATTGAAAAGAAATCACCAAATTGAAAATTATATGCTTATAGAGGTCTATTATTTCTAATAAACCTCCTATAAGCACATAAATATTTTCAGATAGTATTTGAATATATTATATCATATAAAGGTTTTTTCCTCCCATTTTCCTTTAAAAATCATTAGAAAAACAAAAAATTAAAAATAAAAAACGAAAAATGAAAAACGAAAAATGAAAAATAAAAAAAAAAGAAAAATGAAAAATAAAAAATTAAGAATAAAAATTAAAAATAAAAAATAAAAAATGAAAATGAAAAATGAAAAAGAAAAAATGAAAAAAAAAAATAAAAAGGAAAAATGAAAAATAAAAAATAAAAATACTAAAAAATTATAAATAAAAAATGAAACATGAAAAATAAGAAATGAAATTGAAAAACTAAAGTTAAAAATGAATAATGAGAAATAAAAAATGAAAAATGAAAATTAAAAAATTAAATATAAAAAATGAAAAATAAAAAATGAAAAATGAAAAATAAAAAATGAAAAATAAAAAATGAAAAATAAAAAATGAAAAATAAAAAATGAAAAATAAAAAATGAAAATTGTAAAATAAAAAATGAAAAATAAAATTGAAAAATTGAAAAAACAAAAATAAAAATTGGAAAATGAAAAATGAAAACTGAAGAAAAAAAAATTAAAAATTAGAAATGAGAAATAAGAAATAAGAAATGAAAAATGAAAAATAAAATATTAAAAATTAAAATTAAAAAATTAAAAATAAAAAATGAAAAA
Organism: Cordilura impudica; assembly: GCA_963682025.1. NCBI lineage: Eukaryota > Metazoa > Arthropoda > Insecta > Diptera > Scathophagidae > Cordilura > Cordilura impudica. Next base: position 183,868,688 of record OY821521.1, read on the forward strand.
TTAAAAAAAAAAAATTAAAAATGAAAAACGAAAAATTTTAAATAAAAAATAAAAAACGAAAATTAAAAATAAACCGGTTAAAATAATAAATAATAAATATTTTTATATTAACAGAGCCCCTTCAGTTGATTGCTATAAGTGATACGCTTTCTGTTTGATTTTAAGAAAGTGCTATAAAAAAATCTTTAATTATTAGATGTTTACACATCTCCCCTGCGATCGGACTCACATGATTTTTTTTTTTTTTATCAAAAAAGCATATAGAAGTAAACGTCGGAGAACTGATTCAATTAAACAATTATGCTCCTTATGTACTAGTTTCTCCGAAAAAAAAACTGATTTTTATAATTATATCTTATACCACTATGTGGTTATGGTATAATGAATTAGACCTATCTTTTATTATACCAATCGACTCAGAATCACTTTCTGTTTCGATTTAGCGATATCTGTCCGTCCATTTGTCTGTCTGTGTGTCCATGTAAAACTTGTAAACAAACTATAGGTCGCAAATATGAATATATTTTGATGAAATTTAGTATATACGCTTCTAGGATGAATGCTATTGAAAATATTGAAAATCGGTTCATGTTCAGATCTAGTCCCTTACAAACGACCTATGAGATCGACTTAGATTGTCATATCAAAATTATCATATAGAATCTCGGTCAAATTGGGTCTGTATATGTTTATTACATCCATTTATCAGTATTCCAAAAATAAACCCTATAGGACAATTGAGTCGTTTATTTCAAAAACCAGTCAGGCAACAAATTATTGATTTTGATAAATCAAAGATAACTTCCAGAATCTTTAAATTTTTTTTTTAAAAATTTATATTTTTCCCATTAAAGTTATCCATTTGTGTAACTGTTTGATAAACACAAAAATTTTTATCTATATTTATACGTATTAAAAAAAATAATATAAGGTTTGCACTTGACTGGTTTCTGAACCAAACAACCATCAGTATTGTAAATGTCGTACGAAATATCCTAATTTTATTAGGAACTTCAAGAATAAAATGAAAAATTAACTTTTTAATATTTTTTTTAGATACATTTTTTTTAATGACTATTCGACCTCATACGCTCGCTCTACACCGCATTCTGTTTCCGTGGTGGGCCATTGAAAAATATTGTCACAAAACCTCTCGGTATCGAACCAAATAGTGTTTTTGAGGTTGTAAATCTTTTATTTTGTTTTTACATTTATTGGGAACTATAACATTCACGAAAAAAAAATCATATAAGGGCCTAGTATTACACAATGTAAAACACACCATCTTTAATTTTTTACTCACCTTTCCTGAAGGATATGCGATCTCTGTAGGTAAAGCCGGAGGAGAATGGGTTTTTAGCATAGTGAATGTTGATGATCCAAGTCCATCTATAAATTGCTTCTCAACTACTTTTCCTGGCAAGTTCTTGTTATAAGAAAATTATTTGTAAGTTGAAATCTTAAAAGTCTCCTTCATTACCTTTGGATAGGTAGGCTCTACCAGAGGTTTCGTCAGAATGTGTATATTTTTTGTACCACCGAGGCCACCACCATTTTTTAAAAGATTTAACTAAGATTTTGAGGGTGTCACATTGTGTATATTGCAACGACCTATTTTACTGATCTTCAAAATTTAAAATCCCACCGCTTAGAGCAGAAACCAGTTAAGCGCTGTCATTTGACTTCTTTCTGCACTAAACAAAGATTTCTCGACTTTGCTTCACCATCACATGGGGGCAAAATTTTAATTGCTTTTGCATTAAACGATGCATTTACCTTTAAAAAAACAGTAATCGCCCAATAACTCAATTTCGGATTTTTTGTAGCTGGTTTTTGAAATATACGATTCAATTCTTAGTCACAGCACCCGTATGAAGCTGATTCCCGATCTGTAAATCTATCAAAATAAAAATGCACTGATTTTTTCTCAAATTTGCTTCGTATGTTTTTTCAAAAAATAAGTGACTACCAAATATGGTCAGGATCGGTTCATTTTTCGACCTAGTCGCAATACAAATATAGCATCCGATATGAACTTTTTCATATTATTATTATTTTTTATTAGTATTATTATACTTTAAAAATGCGCATAGGTTACATATTTTTACACTTTTTCTTTTGCTCTAAAATTCTGAATTATATATATTATTTCTTATAAAAATTACACAATCTCTTTTAAAAATATATTCATTTGTCTGTTCTTTGATAGTATTTGGTAACGAGTTATATAATTGTAGTCATTTACCCGAAGGCAAAATAAATAACAATGCCACTCAAATTTAGTTTATGCTTATTTTCTATATCTGATTAGATGGACCTAATGTCAATTAAAAATTCCTACGATGCTCACATTTTTTTTTCCAATTTATGTTTTTTATTATTTAATTACAAAAGTTACATATTTACAAAATTTATAGTCGTAATAAAAGCACCATTATAAAATTTTATTGGTATTATGTCGCAGTTTCGACGTGAGTAATAGATTATGTTTGTAATATTTTTATCAAATGCGAGTTACTTTTTTACAAAACAGATGATGGTGCTTTTTAAATACATGTCAATAAAATAATCAAAATATTATAGAAAATAGTTAAAATTAGATCTTTATAATTTAAAGTTATTTATTCAAGTCAAAAATATTAAGCGAAACAAAAATTTCACGCTGTTTCGTTATTTATAAAAAATAATAACAATTTAATTAAAACATTTACATCAACGGAAATGTTAAGTGATGCTAGTTTTTCATCTTCTGATGAAGAAACCAGTGCCAGTAACTCATAATTTTTCCTCACATATTTCTTCATTTAAATTATCAGACACATTTTCTACAAATGTTTAAATATTGTTTTTGTGTTCTCTTTGTCCTTAAAAATAATGTATATACAAAAAGTTTTTATTTAGTTCGCACAAGGTATTGACTTACACTTACGTTGTTATATTACTCTTTTTTTTTTTTTTTTTTGATGTGTAAACATCTATACGTGCAGGGGGGAAATTTCTATTACACAATGCAATCACAAAAACAGCTCACATGTTACGCTGTGAGCCGTAAGACAAATCGGTGTGACTTCTGATTGTATTGGTGAAAAAATTATGATATAAAATTGTTCCAGCTAAATCAACAACCCTTTGCTGTAAAACGACAAAAATTTCACAATATAAACGTATAACATATACATAATTCAACAACCCCACAAGTATAACCAGACTCGCTGCAGTTGTTTGCTATAAGTGATACATAGATGAATCCTTTCTGTTTGATTTTAAACAAGTAAGAGTGTTAAATTCGGCTATGCCGAATTTTTTGATACCCTCCACCTGAGTCTTTAATTTTTAGTTTTACATTTTTAAATTTTTAATTTTTAATTTTTAAATTTTAATTTTTAATTTTTTAATCTTTAATTTTTAATTTTTCATTTTTAATTTTTTACATTTAATTTTTAATTTTTGTGTTTTCCATTTTCCATTTTTCATTTTCCAATTTCCATTTTTAATTTTTCAATTTTCAATTTTCATTTTTCATATTCCATTTTCCATTTTTCAATTTTCATTTTTCATATTTCATTTTTCAGTTTTCATTTTCCATTTTCCATTTTTAATTTTTTATTTTTCCTTTTCCATTTTTCATTTTCCATTTTCCGTTTTTCATTTTTCAATTTTCATTTTCCATTTTTCGTTTTTCATTTTTCATTTTCCATTTTTCTATTTTCATTTTCCATTTTCCATTCTTCATTTTTCAATTTTCCATTTTCCATTTTTCAATTTTCATTTTCCATTTTTCATATTTCATTTTCCATTTTTCATTCCTTTTTCATTTTCCATTTTTCAATTCTCATATTCCATTTTCCATGTTTTAATTTTCATTTTCCATTTTCCATTTTTCAATTTTCATTTTCCATTTTTCATATTTCATTTTCCATTTTTCATTCCTTTTTCATTTTCCATTTTACATTTTACATTTTACATTTTACATTTTACATTTTACATTTTCATTTTACATTTTACATTTTACATTTTACATTTTACATTTTACATTTTACATTTTATATTTTACATTTTACATTTTACATTTTACATTTTACATTTTACATTTTACATTTTACATTTTACATTTTACATTTTACATTTTACATTTTACATTTTACATTTTACATTTTACATTTTACATTTTACATTTTACATTTTACATTTTACATTTTACATTTAACATTTTACATTTTACATTTTACATTTTACATTTTACATTTTACATTTTACATTTTACATTTTACATTTTACATTTTACATTTTACATTTTACATTTTACATTTTACATTTTACATTTTACATTTTACATTTTACATTGTACATTGTACATTTTATATTTTACATTTTCCATTTTCTGTTTTTCATTTTCCATTTTCCATTCTCCAATTTTCATTTTCCATTTTCCATTTTTAAATTTTCGTTTTCATTTTATCTTTCATATTGGCGATTTTTTTTTATTATAACGTGATAACGATAAAAAAAATATGTGGCAATACTACTAACATGAGCTATGTTATTGTGTTCTTGGTATTGTATATGCATAATTTTTTTGTGGCATTTTTTTATGTTGTTGTACAATTATAATGTTCAACCACTAAACTGTTACAACAAACACAATGGGTTTTATGTTTTTTTTTTTTTTAGAGGTATCTACATATTTTTGCTCGTATCTAATCACGATGTTGCCCGATTTAGCCAATTTTAAATACCAACCTGCTGGGAATTAATGCAAATGATATTATTGTAGCCTTATACAGTAAGATTCCTTTTTTTGTGAGAGCGTGATTTCAACAGACAGACGGACAGACGGACATCGCTATATCGACTCGAGCTGTGATAAGGATCAAGAATATATATACTTTATGGGGTCGCAAATTAGTTTTTCGATGCGTTACAAACGGAATGACAAACCTATATATACCCTCTGCCACTGACGTGTGGAGTGGGCATATAACTTTTTTTTGACAAAAAATTTGCCAGGCACTACGCTATGGGGAATATTGTACTGATAATAAAAAACGTTATCATAGGTCAGTTAGAAACAAAAACCTTCCGCACCGAATGCGATTTATAAAACCTTCCAAGTTTTTTTTATATTTTTTTTTTAAACAATTTTAAAACAACATAACAATATTAATAAAAGAAAAGTACAAACTATGTGTTACAAGAAATAAATTTTAAGTTTAGAGTTCGCGTTGATTTGCATAGCGGAAATAAGTCTTGCACTATTTTCACAGCTCGTTCGGCATATATGTTGCTGCGCTGCTGTCTATTAATTACAGACGGTTCTTGCACCCAGTGCCGTAAAAACATTCTTGAGCCTTCTTAAATGGTGTAAGAGAGTTTTTTAATGATGAAAAGTTATTTGTACGGAAACAGTGATCCGAAAACCATACATCATACCATGGACCACTTACAGATAGAGATAAGCTTTTCCCGATAATTTGGAAGAAGAATAAATGTCAAGATGGCAAATATTGCTCTGGAGTTCCATCGGGCATTACTCAATGGCGGTAATAATTTAAAGTTAATGAATGGAAAACTTCCATTTTCATTGTAATATCTGAATGCTTTGCCGAGCTCAAACAAAAATTGCATATCACCACGCCATTTAATGTTCATACATTTAATAACTACATCTTTTTGATTAAAGGTATTTTTGAGATGTATGTAGTTATTTTGTAGCTCAACAACAAAATCATAATGAATGTTAGGAGATGATGTTTTTTTGTAAGTTAATATCATCTTTTTAACTTTTTTTTTAATACCTCCCACACTAATTTGTTTTGTTTTAAGTTTTATACACAAATTAAAAATTTCTTCAGATATTTTAGCATACCTTTTATCTTTACTCTTTCCTTCTTTTGCTAAGGCGTAAAACCTTCCAATAACATCTTTCTGCCTTGGCATTTGTTTAAAGTATGATAATGATATTTCAACGTTTTGTATTTCTCGACATTTTACTAAACTCTTGGTCCAGACTTTGCAATTTTTTTCAACAGCGATTTTACTTTTTTTAAATCTCATTTTAGTTTTAAAAATACATATGGGAAATAATCAATAACAATAAAAATTAAATATTCCCGTTAGATGACGTAGAATGGGCATTTTAAGGGTTACCAAGTATGTTTCATTTATGAAATTTGTAATATCTTGCGAAAGATCTATGTATTATGTGACAGTTGTCAACCCTGCAATTCAACAGTTTGCACTGAAAAAAATCCTAATTCCAAACTTCATCGCATTTGGTGCGGAACCTTTTTTAGCGATCGCGAAAAAGTAAAAACGCAATTATTCATATTTTTCCATGGACTATTCAGCCTTGCCTGGCAAAATTTGATATTTGCTAAAAATGCCAAAAGTTATATGCCTAGTGTGGAGGGTATAAAAAGTGGCATAAAAAATCGTTAATTACTAGCGCCCGTATTTATAATCAAATTCTAGCAGTTGGCTAACTTTTTATCATAAAAATTTTGAATTTTTCATATGAAAAAAAGTTAGCCAACTGCTAGAATTTGATTATGAATACGCGCGTAGATGTTTACACATCTCCCCTGTGATCGGACTCACATGATTTCTTTTTTGTAGTTTTTATCCAGACTCTATTTCTTATATTTAATTGTTGTCACCAGCAAACTACACAACGACATTTCTTGTCGAATTTCACATTAAATAATACCGCAATTTTTAATTAATGTTCGACAGAGTTGTATTTCTGACGAAAACCGACATCTACGCCATATTCATTATCAAATTCTAGCAGTTGGCTAACTTTTTTTCATAAGAAAATTTCAAAATTTGTATGAAAAAAAGTTAGCCAACTGCTAGAATTTGATTATGAATACGGGCGCTAGAATGTCATTTTCAAAAATCGACACACATTCGATATAATTATTTTATTGGGTACCAACGACAGATATTTTTCAACCAAATTTTTACAAATATGAATATAATGGAAACTTTTAAAAAAAAATATATTTTTGAAAACTTGAGCGGTCAATACCAAAAAAAAAAAAAAATGGATCATAAAATTAAAAACTCTTATTAATTAAAAACTAGCAAATTCCAGTTAATTCTAGGAAATTTTATTTTTTAATTAAATAAAGACCCTAGGGGTATGCTAATCAATTATAGCCAATTCACAAATCAACACAAAAAACAAACTCATTTTTATTACAAACACATTATCAAATTTAATAAACACACACATAGCATTGTATAATTTTATGTATGTGTTAGTAGCAACATTAAATGAAATTTACTCAAAATAAAGGAAAAAATTTAAAAATCTGTAAATCCGCCAAAGGGCTAAAAAGAAATACCTTTCAAATAATATACATTTGGTCAAAATCGGGATAAAACGGTAATTGTAATCAAGGTTCAGAAAATACACACATGAAACACACAATGTTCTGTTCAAAAGCAGCCAACACATATCTTTATTTTCATATCAATTATGTGCGTTTCTAAATTTTCTACGTTGCCCAACACAACCATGACTGTGTTCGTTTTAATATTTCGTTATTTACACGAACATTTTTGTATCACATACTTTTTGTTTCAATCACACATAAAGCACACATTTTTGAGTGTTGCTTTATTTGAAGTTCATGTTCTGGTACGTGTAGTGAAAAAAAAACACAGAACATGTACAATAAACAGGTTCGAGTTCAGTTATATTTTAAGTCGTGTTGTGGCTCGTGTAGTAAGAAAAAACAGAACATGTACAATAAACAGGTTCGAGTTCAGTTATATTTTAAACACGACTTAAACACGACTTAAAATATAACTGAACTCGAACCTGTTTATTGTACATGTTCTGTGTTTTTTTTTTTCAGTACACGTACCAGAACATGAACTTCAAATAAAGCAACACTCAAAAATGTGTGCTTTATGTGTGATTGAAACAAAAAGTATGTGATACAAAAATGTTCGTGTAAATAACGAAATATTAAAACGAACACAGTCATGGTTGTGTTGGGCACCGAAGAAAATTTAAAAACAAACATAATTGGTATGAAAATAAAAATATGTGTGTGTTGGCCTAAGTTATGTTTGTTTACATATATGTACGAGTTTTTTATTCAGTGTGTGTTTTTTTCTGAACTCTGATTGTAATGTTTTATTAATTTAAAAATGAAAAAATATTAACATAAATTAACTTCAGAAAATAATAACAAAACTTAAAAGTATTAACTTTTATGCTGTTGACAAAACAATAGAAATTTTTACTAAACAACAATTGAAGACGTTCACTCTATTTTTGGTTTCAATATTTTGTTGGGTATCCATTATTTTTGAGTATGTACTCCTTGTTGATGATATCCACAGAAATTTTTTTGGCACTTTGTCCGTATTTTTTTACCTATAATTTCTTATGATTTTCTATGCGATTTTCTCGTGATTGGGCTGGCCATTCCAAAACACTAACTGCATTCTAGCCATTCGATTACAACTTTGAAGGTGTGTTTTAAGTTATTGTCATGTTAGAACTTTCAGACCTGGGGCAAATTGTCCTCCACGTATGGATACATTACTTCATTTAGAATTTGCCTGTATCCAAGTCCAGTTAAAGTATCTGTCACCACATGAACTGGACTCATTCCTTGGCCCAAAAGCAACAGTATTCCAATTCCGTCTTGACCAGTTCATGGGTTCTTTAGCAAAATTTATGCGAGCCATACGATTTTTCTCCGATATCGGATCAAAATCATTCATCATTCATTATAACACCATAAGATTTCTACTTTTTAAGACAAATGTTTTGTTGTAGAAGTTACAAAATAAATAAATAAAAAACATCAGCCCCAATTGCTCGTCGGGCAACAGTTCGACAGTTGGACATTTTTTAAACTCTAGTGCTATGCAATTATTCTGTCTTTGACTCGTTTTACGGGGCCTGCTGTCTAAATGTTGAGTCGTGACTTTAACTCATTCACGATATTTCTTGATAATTTTAAAATTATTTATTTATAGAATATTTCTCACATATTTTCTTTTGTTTACAACCAGCAGGAAACCCATCTATTATTCTATGTTTCAACTGTTCACAAAACTTTATTCTTGCCACTATTTTATAAAAATTAATTATAAAATTAAAACATTGAAAACTATAAAATTGTGTTTAAAAACAGCTGAAAGAAAACGTCAGAAACTATAAATATTTAAATAACGGTTAAGAGTTTGATTTTTACTCCCTTTATATTAACTCTTAGTGTCGGCTTGTCTGTTTGTCGACAATACTTTGGATCGATTTTTAATCCTTTTCCAGACTCCTGGCGGTGTCAAAAATGATTTAATATTTTTGATTTTTGACATAGATATTTTCAGTGAAGCAATTACTTAATTACATGATGGTCAATTAATTTACAAATAAAGGAGGGAGTATAAAAAAACTTGGTTTTTATGGGTTGGTTTTTTATTGTTTTAATTAACTCTGGTACATAAAAGTAAAAGTTTCCATTGTTTGGGTATCACTAAATAAAATATACTTTTTATTTCGTTTATTTATTTTTTTATTGTATTTTTTGAAATAAATTTGTTATCTTTTGATAGAGAACCCACCAAAGAGTAATTTCGCAAAAAAAAAAAAAAATTGTCAAATTCAGAATTTTCTAAAGTTTTCCAATGTATTGTAACCCATTGTATACTACAATATTTAAGTATTTTTTTTTTTTTTTTTTTACTAAATTTATATATTCCTTGTCCATATTACGTAGCAACTTGAGTAAACATCATTTAACCAATAGCGGGTAATTCCATGCAAAGTTCAACCTTAGGTCCAACTTTAAAATAAGAATTTAAATAATTTTTATTGATACCATTTGAAAGAAATGGGTATGAAAATATGACAATAGTGTGTTAGATGTATTTTTAAATATTTTTATATTCCCCTACTTTTTCAGTAAGAGGCGAAAACTGTAATTAAGTAATTTTGAAAATAAAGACAGTGTCATGTCTGTCACATACAAAATATTTCTTTTTACTATAATTTATTTTAGAATTCATGTTTTTTTAAAGCTTTATTAATAAACTAGCTCTTATATTAACTATGTAAACAACTGTTTCTTATTTGCCATATAAATAACTTCAGAGCTTTTCTGTGTTTTACAAACATCCTCTAAAATGATGTAGTCATGTCTGTCATGACTGCTTTTTGCCCACCATTATTAATAACAATAATACTTTCTTGTTCTAATGATAAATATGTTGGTCAGGTCCATCTGCGTAATTTTATGAACAATGAAAAACGTTTACTGTATATTATTGGATTAGAAAGATCACTGAATGTCATGTCTGTCACTATGGAATTAGCCTAGGTTGATTTGGTCTTCACTAATGGAGCTGCAGTTGAATATTATTAAATGGTTTTAAGCTTATGATGTTTGTGTTGCATAGCGAATAATTTTCCGGTCTCAGTCCACTGAAAATATATCGATGTGTCACATAGGTGTGATCTAGATTTAATCTGGTGTATTTTTGTAAATTCAACCTTGAGGTATCTGCTGGTATTTTGCCCATTCATCGATTTCTATTTGATTAATGTTATATGAAATAATTTTGTGAATGTCTTTTTTTCGCACTCGTACATGTGAGTAAGAATCCAATTTAGTTGGAAACTTGTTAACTAATCTTTTGAATTGCAGTTGCTGCAGAGTTAGAGTCCGAGTATATCAAGTATTTTCAGGAAAACTTTTCTATTTTTTATAGCATAATAAATAGCTGTACAAAAAATTTTTTTCCCCTCAAAAAAGTTAAGCTTACTTTTCGATTTCCTTTTTTTTTTTTCATCACAACAATTTATTTTCATCTCAAAATTTCTTCTAAACTTTTATTAATTAGTCCCGAAGAAATTGAATCATTACGTGAAAAAATGCAATCGGAATCGTCACTTGTTGTTGTAGGCAGTGCCGACGATGTCCTAAGAGTACCGAAATCAAGACGGAAAATTGAAAATGTTACACAATCTATGGTCGACACGATGGTGGTAGATGAAGTTTATGATTTTATTAAGAAAAACTTGGCCAATCCTCCTGGTCCTCGAACACCTACGGTCATTAACAGTGCCGTTTATCCGAAACCAATTAAAACAGCTGGAGGGGATAAGACCACGGCGGCTCAACAACGTAAACGTAAACAGGAAAGTGGAGATCAAGTAGAAGGAACACCAGCAAAATCTAAACATATAAGTAAGTTTAAAAATGATGGAGATTTTAAGTAAATTTCAAATATTTCATTTAAATATATTTCACAATTGAAATCAAGAATATAAGAAATATAATCAAGAACCCAAACCTCCCAAGAAACCCAAAATTCAAGATCCTTTTCAAGTCAAAAGAAAGGGTAAACGAATCACGTTTTTTATGTTCCACTTTTCTTCATTAATATTTTCTTGCAGCATTTATATTAATAAAATTTGTATTCTCTCCATAGTTGGTCGCCCACGTACACGACCTTTACCTAATAATGCAACCTCAACACCAAACCCTGGAAAAATTACGCAAATGCGTACATCTACGCCAGTAAATTCGACTAAAACACAAGTTGTTAAAACGCCATTATCTTCGGGCGGCATGACAAATGATGATCTCAATTTGGTCATACAATCGTTGATAACCGACACAAATGAACCAGATAATAGTTTGAATACTAGCACAGCCAGTACCGAATCAAATCCCCAAAAGATTGTTACCAACTTTGAACTGGTGGCCCAGTCTAAAGCAACTCCCATCAAAACGACTCTAATGAGTGCCCAGCAAAAACCAATGTTAGTGACTGGCACTCCACCAGCGTTGGGAACAAAAATCAAAGTGATACCATCCAATCAGTTTGTTCAGCTAAAACCAACACCCCTGCAATCACAATCGAAAATTTATACCATCAAAAACATGCTGGGAGGACAAACACAGAGTGATGGTACTACAGGTCCACGTATTGGTAGTATCGTTACCACCACTCCTAACTCGACCAGTACGGGTCAACATATTTTCACTCTGAAAACACCAAATGGTCAAACAACACAATTTGCCACAGCGGTGGGCGGTCACCCTAAATATACTGTAATTAAAAATGCCAGTGGTAATACCACGTTGCAGTTAGCATCGGCTAAAACTTTACATCCTGTGGCATCCACTTCATCGTCCAGTAATCTGGATATCTCGAATATTATTGATATGCCCATATTATTTGCTGACAATGATGGCAATATTTCAGATGCTGCTGCCGAAGTTAAAACGTCGACAACAACTGCTGCTGCTAAATCAGGTGAGTTCAAATTGATTAACTTTAATCCTCTAACATCGAACAAAAACATAATGTAACTGCCAGGACATAGAAAATTTTGTTTCCAAACGAATATATGTCAGATAACAAATAATATTAAGACTTTAAGTGAATATCTATCTATTAATTTTTTTTTGAGCCGCTAGGTGAAAAACTGAAAGTCTGATTTGAGGCATGCTTGTTTATATACTTTTGCGTAGACCACTTTGTGTTTACTTACAACTATTATACATCAACTAATTATCAAAAATAATTTAATGTAATTGTTAAATTACAAGTTTTTTTTTTTTTTTTTTGATAAGCCGATTTTTGTTATTATTAAATAATATTTATTAAATAAATAAATAAATAAAAAAATCATGTGAGTACGATCACAGGGGAGATGTGTAAACATCTAGTAATTGAAGATTTTTGATGTGTAAACATCTATTTCTGTTTCACAATGCAATCACCGTAATCGCCGTAAGACAAATTGGTGTGACTTATGATTGTATTCGTGAAAAAATTATGATATAAAATTGTTTCAGCCAATTCAGCAACCCTTTGCTGTAAAACGACAAAAATTTCACAATATAAACGTATAACATATAATAATTCAACACCCCACAAGTATAACCAGAGTCTCTGCAGGTGTTTGCTATAAGTGATACATTAGGGTGGCCCTTCGTTATATTGAGTGAAAAAAAAGTGTTCAAACTGTCGGTCTCACTCCTTAGAAATATGCGAATAGCAAAAAAAACTGAGAAATACAAAGTTTTGGGCCAATCAAAAAACGTTTAGTCGTGGCGCAAAGCGATTGAAAAATTCAAGTGTGTTTATATGGGGAAAATATGACTTTTTTTTTCAGATTTTACGAAAATTTCGTTCTATAATTTAATTTTTCCGACAATCTGTTACATAATTCGGGATCAGTATTAAATTATCCTTTCAATAGGCTATAAAACTTCAAAATCGTATGAAACCTCGCCAAGAAATAACAAATGCCCCAGACCACTTTTGTGGCAAAAAAAACTAGGTCATGAAATTTGATGGCATTTTTTTCAACTTTGAGAAATTGATTAAAGCCATCATTCTTTTTTGGTCTCTATACTTATAAGTACTCAGATATGAAGTATTGTTTTATTACCACGTTGTTAACCTATTGCGCATTGAGACCGAAAATTGGAAATTTTTTTGATAAAATTTTTAAAACTCCTTTTTCAAGTTTGAAAAAATTTTCTTAAACAAAATTTTAAAAAATTAATATATTACTTTAAGGTTTTATTAAATACATGTTGCAGATTAACTGTGTGAATTTTTAAGTAAATCCCTCTGCCAGAATTTTTTTGACAAGGATTTTATTTTTGCGGATTTCGAGAAAAATTGGATTTTTGTGAAATATTCTGTAAATGTACTCTCTAAATACTTTGTATCAAAAATTCATCACTTTTCTACTTTTAAATGTTATATTTTATCTTAATAGCCTAGGGTTTCGGAAAAAAATAATATGACTCCATTAACCCTTTTGGAATTGGGGCCACATATGACCACAACCTAATAAAAGCCAATTTATTCAAAAAATTCAAATATTTTGTAAGTGCTGTCCAATTTTTAGATGCGACGCTTAAAATATAATAACCAAATGTGTAGAAGTTTCGTTCCAAAAATTTTGGGATAATTCCGAGAACGTTAACCCATTATTTGCCAAGGCCAGATTTGGATTTTAAGATATTTTTAAATAAGAATTACCGAAATTAAGAATTTAAGAAAAATAATTCGGTTAATTTTTTTTTTATTTAACCCTTCAGTGCTCCTGAGATCAAAATTATCCATTGTGATATATCTCTGGTGCAATTGTCTGCTTATTGCTCGCGAATATAAATTAAAACAACTTTTAACCAATTTTGTTATAAAATTACTTTATATAATAAATGGGGTGAGACCGACAGTTTGAACACTTTTTTTATTAAGGGGCACCCTAGTGGTACATAGATGACGCTTTTTGTTTGATTTTTAATAAAGTGACATAAAAAATGTTTAATTACTAGATGTTTACACATCTCCCCTGTGATCGGACTCACATGATTTTTTTCTTATGGCACTTTTTTAAAATCAAACAGAAAGCGTCATCTACGTATCACTTATAGCAATCAACTGCAAGGGCTCTGCTAATATAAAAATATTTATTATTACTAGCAGATTCCAGCGCTCGAAATTCGAGTGCAATTTCTAGGCAGCATTATTTCTCAACTTAGCCAATTCACAAACCAACACTTTTATGGTTTATTATTATTGTGAATGATGATAACGAACTCATTAACAAACACATTAAAAAATTTAATAAAACACACATAGCATATGTGTAATTTTATGTATGTGTCAGTAGCAACTTAAAATGCAATTTACTCAAAATAAAGGAACAAATTTAAAAATCTGTAAATCTGCAAAACGGCTAAAGCGAAATACATTTCAAATAATATATGTTTGGTCAAAATCGGGATAAAACGGTGAAAAAACATCGGTCACAAGAAATCGCCTAGCCTATTAATATTATAGATTTATTATTTCAACCGGTTACTTTTTCGTTTTTTATTTTTCATTTTTTGTCTTTAATTTTTACATTTTGAATTTTTAATTATACGTTTTTCAATTTTCATTTTTTGTTTTTAATTTTTTACTTTTCATTTTTAATTTTTAATTTTTCTTTTTTAATTTTTTTCTCTTATTTTTCATATTTTATTTTTTTTTTTAATTTTTTATATTTCATTTTTCATTTTTAATTTTTTATTTTTTCATATTTTATTTTTCTTTTTTATTTTTTATTTTTAATTTTTCTTTTTTATTTTTCATTTTGCATTTTTAGTTTTTTATTATTCATTTTTTATTTTTCTATTTTAATTTTTTATTTCTCATTTTTCAGTTTTTGTTTTTTATTTTTAATTTTTTATTTTTCTTTTTAAATTTTTGTTTTTTTTTTGTTTTTCATTTTTTATTTTTCATTTTTTATTTTTAATTTTTAATTTTTAATTTTGCGTTTTTCATTTTTCATTTTTAATTTTTCGTTTTTCTTTTTTTTTTTTTAATTTTGCATTTCATTTTTTATTTTTAATTTTAAATTTTTTTATTTTTTATTTCTTTTTCATTTTTTATTTTTCATATTTCATTTTTATTTTTAATTTTTCGATCTTCATTTTTTATTATTAATTTTTTATTTTTCATTTTTTACTTTTTACTTCTAATTTTTCATTTTAATTTTTCGATTTTCATTTTTAAATTTTCATTTTTTATTTTTTATTTTTAATTTTTTTTATTTATATTTCATTTTTCATTTTTTATTTTTTATTTTTCATTTTTTAGTTTTATTTTTTATTTTTAATTTTTATTTTTTCATTTGCATTTTAAATTTTTAGTTTTTTATTTTTCATATTTTACATTTCATTTTTTATTTTTCGTTTCTTATTTTTCTATTTTATTTTTTTATTTTTAATTTTTTATTTTTAATTTTTTATTTTTAAATTTTTCAGTATTTATTTTTTTCATTTTTTATTTTTAATTTTCAATTTTTCGTTTTCATTTTTTATATTTCATTTTTAATTTTTCGTTTTCATTTTTTATTTTTAATTTTTAATTTTGAGTTTTTTATTTTTAATTTTTTATTTTTCATTTAAATTTTTTATTTTTTTTATTTATTATTTATTTTTAATTTTTTATATCATATTTCATTTTTTATTTTTAATTTTTCGTTTTTCATTTATCATTTTTTATTTTTCAATTTTTATTTTTCATTTTTTATTTTTTATTTTTAATTTTTTACTTTTCATTTAAATTTTTCGATTTTAATTTTTTATTTTTCATTTTTAATTTTGCGTTTTTCTTTTTTTATTTTTAATTTTTTATTTTTCATTTTAAATTTTTTATTTTTTTTTTTATTTTTTATTTCTTATTTGTTTTTCATTTTTTATTTTTTATTTTTCATATTTCATTTTTTATTTTTAATTTTTCGATCTTCATTTTTTATTATTAATTTTTTATTTTTCATTTTTTCTTTTTACTTCTAATTTTTCATTTTAATTTTTCGATTTTCATTTTTAAATTTTCATTTTTTATATATCATTTTTTATTTTTTATTTTTCATTTTTTTATTTATATTTCATTTTTCATTTTTTATTTTTCATTTTTTAGTTTTATTTTTTATTTTTAATTTTTATTTTTTCATTTGCATTTTAAATTTTTAGTTTTTTATTTTTCATATTTTACATTTCATTTTTCATTTTTCTATTTTATTTTTTTATTTTTAATTTTTTATTTTTCATTTTTTATTTTTAAATTTTTCAGTTTTTATTTTTTTCATTTTTTATTTTTCATTTTTAATTTTTCGTTTTCATTTTTTATTTTTCATTTTTAATTTTGCGTTTTTTATTTTTAATTTTTTATTTTTCATTTAAATTTTTTATTTTTTTTATTTATTATTTATTTTTAATTAAATTAAGATATAAAATATCATATTTCATTTTTTATTTTTTATTTTTAATTTTTCGTTTTTCATTTTTCATTTTTTATTTTTCAATTTTTATTTTTCATTTTTTATTTTTTATTTTTAATTTTTTACTTTTCATTTAAATTTTTCTATTTTCATTTTTTATTTTTTATTTTTCATTTTTCATTTTTCATTTTCAAACATGTTATTACATATCATATATATTTACCAATACAATCATAAGCCACACCGATTTTGTCTTACGGCTCACATGTTACGCTGTTTTTGTGATTGTATTGTGAAATAGAAATTTACCCCCGTATGCGTATAGATGTTTAAACATTAATAAATATTTTTTTTTTATACAAATTATTATTATTATTTTTGTTTACCCTCCATACCGGTGTACAGAGGGTATATATAAGTTTGTCATTCCGTTTTTAATAATTACAATAAACATCTGGACAAAAGTGTGTGATAAAACATATGCACGAGCTTGTGGTTAATACAATATGGCTTAATAACAATGACAAACACATTTGTGTTTCGAATTATTTATTTATAAAATACATTAACTACATTTACTAAAACAAAATAAAAGCAAAAATAAAAAAAATCATATTAAATCTTTAGTACAGTTTTTTTTTAACGCGACAAAACAAAAGCACATTTTTTGTTTCAATAAAAATTAGAATTTTACTAATATTTTGTTGCGAGTAGCCCTTATTTTTTAAAACTTGCGTGGCATGGACTCTATTAGATTAGATAAAATTTCACCGAAAATTCCATTCCTTTTATACCAATGTAGCTAATTTTGAATTTGGTGTGAAATTATATTAGTAATAGGAATCGTACAATTTTGCTCATTGAGAGTTTTCAATAAATTGCATATTTTTTGTCTACAGCATATTGAGTTTTCTGTTTTCTTTTTCAGCACCATCCTCAGGCGTTGGACAATTGATTATAAGCCAGAAAGTCATTAAAGAGGCCAATTCATCAAGTATCACTTCGACAACAAGTATGACTACTACAGCTGGCGGCGGTAGTTATGTTATCAGTAAACCTGGCACATTTCTGCAATCCCAACAAATCACTGGTAAGCAGCCCAATAAAGTTGTATTTATCAATCGTAATACAATGAAACCATGTCCCAATATCATATCACGTTCAACTCTGACCAACCAATTACCCAAGTACACTAAAGTAGTGGTAACCAATGCGAAAACAGCTTCAACTACCTTAGTATCAAGGCCGGGCACACAAATAACAACAACCACTAATAGTTCTCCTATAGCTTCTTCGGTTAAACAAATAAATTTACAAGCGTTAAATCATTCTGGCATAACTTCACCAATTTCAACACCTAGCCGGCCATCGGGTGTTCTAAATGTTCAAACTAAAAATTTACCACAAATTCAAATTATCAATAATCCAAATGCTACACTTATCTCAACGGATAAACCACAAATACGGAATATAGTTGTTAAACCGGGTGGTTTGAAACAGCTGCCTACGTATTTGACCAGTCAATTGTTAAATCGTAATCTCACTGTACGTAAATTAGCCCCTGGTAGTGTAACCATTACTTCATCACCTGTTCAAGCTGGATCTTCTAACATTGCTACTACGTTGGTGCCACAAGATGTTTCGGATACCAGCTCATCGAATACCATACAAACTTCTCCCAAAATTATCACCTTAAATCCCATAAATCGTACTACACCTACTACAAAAAATGATTAGAAAAAAAAAAATACCTTCAATTAGTTTAAGAGAGTTCTCAATTGATTTGATCGTGCTGAAAATTAAATTTTTTGCTCGTTTCTTTTTTTATTTGTCTTTCAATATGAAACGAATTCATATTCCAATTTAGTTTTATATTTTATAGTTTACTATGATAGTTTTTATTCTAGTTTGTAGTTACTTTTAAAAAGAATTTGTTTTAGTTAATAATGTTTAAAAAATATAACATAAAATGTAATAAAAATTTTAATTTTAAAATTTATACTAAATGAATTTTTTTAAGAGTTTAATGACCGAAACACTTTTGACTATACAAAAAGCTAACTAAAGGGTGTTTCTTTTTAAGTGCGATAGAACTTCAAATTGTAAAAAATATCACAAAAAATTTAATTTTAATAAAAAAACCTACCCATAAAAACCAAGTTTTTATTATACTCCCTTTATTTGTAAATTAATTTACCATCATGTAATTAAATATTTGATTGACTGAAAATATCTATGTCAAAAATTAAAAAAATTGTTATATCATTTTTGTCGTCACCACTCGATTGGATTGGATCACGTGAAAAGGGTTAAAAATCGATCCAAAGTTTTGTCGACAGAAAAGCAGACACTGTGAGTTAAAGGGAGCAAAAAAATGTTTTTATTCGAAAGATCAATACATGGCATAAACATTTTAAGATGATTTCGGCCATTAACGAAGTGCATTCTGGACGTCCATTTCTCGAAATCAACATATCGCCAAATTTTGATTTGAATAAGTCGATGGTTGCGATCGCTGTATGACACGTAGCGAAATCCTGTTGAAACCACATCTCATCTGGATCAATGTCATCCATATTTTCAAGCAAAAAATCATTGTTCATGTTAACGATCTCTATTGACCGTAACGCGAAGTCCGGCTTCATTTTTGAAGAAATGAGGTTGTTGTGGATTGTTCCTACTCCATATGTGGCAATTTTGTTTATTAAGAAAACCCCGTTAAGCCAAAAATGAGCCCCATCGCTGAACACAATTTTGCGATGATCTAGCAACAACTACATCTTATACTGGTGTAGGCCGAGATCTTTGCGCAAAATTTTCCACGTAATAGACAGGCAGAGCCCCAATTCCTGCGACCGACACACAGTGGGTTTGATGGTACTCAAAGTGGCGATTAATTCAGGGAAGCCGTAGTTTTTAAATATTTTTGTTTTTTATTAAAATTCATAAATACATAAATACATAAAAAAACCAGCATTTAAAAAAAAGTTGGACAAACAAAATTTTTTTTACGCTGTTAGGCGCTTTTTGTATTTTGGGAAAAATATTATTTCACAACTTTGGCTGTAACTTTGACACGAAAAGCGATAAATTAGCCAATTAAGTTGCAAATTTTTAGAGCATATTTAATGTGCTTTAAGAAAAAGAAGAAAGAGAAATGAAAGAAATTTATATTTAATATGTATTTATATTAGTGAAATTTTAAATTAAAATTTTCTCCAAATTCCATAATTCCACAAATTTAACTCAAAAATTCACATTAGGAAAATTATATTTTTTAAACTCCTTTCTTTTAACTCACACTCTCTGTCTGTCTGTCGTGGGACAACACCATTCCCCTTTATCCAATTGTTCTGAAACTTGGCCCATAGTGTTGTTGTGACTATAGATTAATTTTGGGGTAATTTCAACTAACTAAATAAATTGTGGCTCAATTTTGGAACTTTAAACAAAAACATGAAAAATATTTACACACAATAATTATAAACAAAAAAGTATTTACTATATACCAAAATACTTGAAGTTGAAAGTTCCATGAGAAAAGTTTTACTTTTGAAAGATTTAATGAAAAAAATTAGCACTTGAATCGTAAAGAATTTCAGTTTTTCCACTTTTCGCAAAAACAGCAATAATTTGCTAACTTTGACAGTTCAGTGCAAGAAAAGCAAACAACCTAGTTGAATGATTTTGACAACTGGTGATGCAGAATTTTGTCTACTCTTACCCGATACAAAATTTAATTACAAAAATTTGATTTCTAAATTTTAATTAGTTGTTACTTTGGGATCATTTGAACCCAATGTGCGGCTACGAATCGATAAATTTGGATCATCTTCCACACTCTCGTTTACAGCGGCGATATTATCTTCAGTACGCACTTTCCTTCGACATGTTGGTGTTATTGCATCATTTAGAAGGTATGAGTATGATTATAGCTTGCTCTATAAGTTGTGCGAATCGGTGACTGATTTTCAAAGTAAATTTGGTAGCGTTCTTCAAGTGTGAATCTGTTCATGATGATTTGCCAGAGTATACTGATCATAAATGTCAAAAAGTGAACGCAGTAGGACAGTTCGCTTGACAGCTAACCGTTTCGTAAGTTCTATCTAAGCAAAAAAAAAAAAAAAACACCCTTTATATATTCACAATAAAGACTTCAAAGCAGGGACCGAAAATAACAGTTATTTTGAAAACTGATTCAAGTGTACCATATTCATCCTTATCTAGCAAAACTAAAAGTTATTTTTTGATTTTGATTTTTTTCGAGCAAAAATAACAGTTTTTTTATTTTTATTATTTCGAACAAAAATAACAGTTATTTTTTGATTTTTATTTTTTCGAGCAAAAATAACAGTTATTTTTAATTTTCATTTTTCAAGCAAAAATAACAGTTATTTCTTGATTTCTTTTTTCAAGCAAAAATAACAGTTATTTTTTGATTTTTATGTTTTCGAGCAAAAAATTTTTAATTTTTATTTTTTCAAACAAAAATAACTATTATTTTTGTTTGAAAAATAAAAATAAAAAAACTGATCGAAAATGTAAAAATAAAAAAATAACTGTTATTTTTGTTTGAAAAAATAAAAATCAAAAAATAACTGTTATTTTTGTTTGAAAAAATAAATATCAAAAATAACTGATATTTTTGTATGAAAAAATAAATATCAAAAATAACTGATATTTTTGTATGAAAAATAAAAAATCAAAAAATAACGTTAATTTTGCTCGAAAAATAAAAATCAAAAAAGTACTGTTATTTTTGCTCGAAAAAATAAAAGTTAAACAATAACTGTTATTTTTGTTTGAAAAAAGAAATAAAAAAATAACTATTATTTTTGTTCGAAATAATAAAAATAAAAAAACTGTTATTTTTGCTCGAAAAAAAAAAATCAAAAAATAACTGTTATTTTTGCTTGAAAAATTAAAATAACTGTTATTTTTGTTTGAAAAAATAAATATCAAAAATAACTGATATTTTTGTATGAAAAATAAAAATAAAAAATAACGTTTATTTTGCTCGAAAAAATAAAAATCTAAAAATAACTGTTATTCTTGTTTGAAAAAGAAAACTCAAAAATAACTGTTATTTTTGCTTGAAAAAAGAAATAAAAAAATAACTATTATTTTTGTTCGAAATAATAAAAATAAAAAAACTGTTATTTTGGCTCGAAAAAATGAAAATCAAAAAATAACTGTTATTTTTGTTTGAAAAAATAAATATCAAAAATAACTGATATTTTTGTATGAAAAATCAAAAATCAAAAAATAACTGTTATTTTTGCTCGAAAAAATAAAAATCAAAAAATAACCGTTATTTTTGCCCTAAAAAATCAAAATCAAAAAATAACTGTTATTTTTGTTTGAAAAAATAAATATCAAAAACAACTGATATTTTTGTACGAAAAATAAAAAATCAAAAAATAACGTTTATTTTGCTCGAAAAAATAAAAATCAAAAAATAACTGTTATTTTTGCTTGAAAAAAGAAAAAAAAAAAAAAATAACTGTTATTTTTGTTCGAAATAATAAAAATAAAAAAAACTGTTATTTTTGCTCGAAAAAATTCAAAATCAAAAAATAACTGTTATTTTTGCTCGAAAAAATAAAAATCAAAAAATAAATGTTATTTTTGTTTGAAAAAATAAATATCAAAAATAACTGATATTTTTGTATGAAAAATAAAAAATCAAAAAATAACTTTTATTTTGCTCGAAATAATAAAAATAAAAAAACTTATATTTGCTTGAAAAAATTCAAAATCAAAAAATAACTGTTATTTTTGCTTGAAAAATAAAAATAGAAAAATAACTGTTATTTTTGCTTGAAAAAATAAAAATAAAAAATAACTGTTATTTTTGCTCGAAAAAATAAAAATTAATAACTGTTATATTTGCTCGAAAAAATAAAAATCAAAAAATAACTGTTATTTTTGTTTGAAAAAGAAAATAATCAAAAAATAAATTATTTTTGCTCGAAAAAATAAAAATCAAAAAATAAGTGTTATTTTTGTTTCAAAAAATAAATACCAAAAATAACTGATATTTTTGTCTGAAAAATAAAACTTAAAAAATAACTGTTATTTTTGCTTGAAAAAAAAATAAAAAAATAACTGTTATTTTGGCTCGAAAAAATAAAAATTAAATAACTGTTATTTTTGCTCGAAAAAATAAAAATCTAAAAATAACTGTTATTTTTGCTTGAAAAAGGAAATCAAAAAATGACTGTTATTTTTGTTCGAAATAATAAAAATAAAAAAATAACTGTTATTTTTGCTCTAAAAAGAATCAAAATAAAAAAACAACTGTTATTTTTGCTCGAAAAAATAAAAATAAAAAAACTGTTATTTTTGTTAAAAAAAAAAATAAAAAATTACTGTTATTTTTGCTCGAAAAAATAAAAATCAAAAAATTACTGTTATTTTTGCTTGAAAAAAGAAATCAAAAAATAACTGTTATTTTTGGTCGAAATAATAAAAATAAAACAACTGTTATTTTTGCTTGAAAAAATAAAATCAAAAAATAACTGTTATTTTTGCTTGAAAAATTAAAATAACTGTTATTTTTGTTTGAAAAAATAAATATCAAAAATAACTGATATTTTTGTCTGAAAAATAAAACTCAAAAAATAACTGTTATTTTTGCTTGAAAAAAGAAATAAAAAAAATAACTGTTATTTTTGCTCGAAAAAATAATAATCAAAAAATAACTGTTATTTTTGCTTGAAGAAAGAAATCAAAAAATAACTGTTATTTTTGGTCGAAATAATAAAAATAAAAAAACTGTTATTTTTGCTCTAAAAAGAATCAAAATAAAAAAATACTGTTATTTTTGCTCGAAGAAATAAAAATACAAAAATAAATGGTTTTTTTTTTGTTTAAAAAAAAAATCAAAAAATAACTCATTTTACTCGAAAAAAATAAAAATCAAAAAATAACTATTTTTGCTTAAAAAAAATCAAAATATAACAGTTATTTTTGTTCGAAATAATAAAAATAAAAAAAACTTATTTTTGCTCGAAAAAATCAAAAACCAATTGTTATTTTTGCTCGAAAAAAAATATAAAAATAACTGTTATTTTCGTTCGAAATAACAAAAATCAAAAAATAACTGTCATTTTTACTCGAAAAAAAATAATCAAAATCAAAAAATAACTGTTATTTTTACTCGAAAAAATAAAAATCAAAAAATAACTGTTATTTTTGCTTGAAAAAAGAAATCAAAAAATAACTGTTATTTTTGCTCGAAAAAATAAAAATAAAAAAATAACTGTAATTTTTACTCGAAAAAATAAAAATCAAAAAATTGCTGTTATTTTTGCTCGAAAAAATAAAAATCAAAAAATAACAGTTATCATCTGACTTTTATGAAAAAGGAAATAATTATTACGGTCCCTGCTTCAAAGTTGAACTCAAATATCTATGAATATTTATAAAAAAAGATTATTAACTCGGGAAATGCTAGACCGATCTGGTTGGAAGCTATTAGTAACGGATTTTCCAAGCTCTTTCTGAAAATATAATACAATTTTTTTCTAGCCAATTTTTTTTATTAATTTTTTTCAATATAGCAACTAGTTGAGGTTCACGTAGTTGAATGCAATCTTTAGCGAGAATGTATTGAGACGAACACAGTCACTCCTGTTCTTGAAACCACTATCACAAAAAAAACTCGTAAATGAAAAAATTCTTAAATCTACGAGTTTTTTTGCTGTTCTCTAATTTCAATAAGAATATTTTTTCTCGTTTTAATTCACATAGAAAAGGCTTTGTGAAATCAAAACAAATGCCCTTTTTTTCTACTAAGCAGGTCTTAAGAGATAAAAAAACTAATTGATATTTAAACTCTAACATGTTTTTTATTGAACCTTGTCATTATTTTAAAAAATTAGACATTAATTTTATGAAAAAAAAAACGATTTTAAAAAACGTCTACATTTTGCGATGATTTAAAAAAAAAAACTCGTAATAAGTAGTCGATGTTAATAAAACACACTTTTTGCGATGATGCTGTTCTATAACTATAGTAAAAACTTTTTATTTACACAATCTATTTTCCATTATAATTTTTTCAATTATAACATGCACTAATTATTGCAAATAAAGGAATTAAAAAAATTTTTTTCATCCAATCATATATTTTTATTTTTTTTTTTTGCATATTTTCGAAACAGTAGTGATGCCAGTCAAATCCAATTTATTTGAATATCGAATTTTTTTTTGATGATGCCTAACTTTTTAAAAATAGAAAAGTCATTTTTTTTATTTGAATAAAATTGAAGAACAAAAACAATTAAATGAACAAATAAGTTGTTATTTTAAAAGAAAATATTTTTTTTATACTTTTTCTATAAACTTAAGAAAAAAACATGCACAAAATACTTAAACGTTTTTTGTGAAACTGAATAAAGAACCATATGGCACCTCGGTTTCTAGATAACATATGTTCTTAACTCAAACATATGGTTCTTAACTCAAACATATGTTTTTATTAAATACATAAAAAAGTGGTTTCAAGAAACCCAAAATTTCAATTTCATGTGATTTTAAATTCACTCTTATTCAAATAACGTTTCAAGAACAGGGCTGCTTATAATAGGAACGTCGATTGAGCCTAATAATCCAAACTTAAGCCTTAATTTGGACTGTTACATGCCCCCCTAAAATTTGTCGACAGTGGATCCAGAATAATCCAAATTTTTAACTAAGAGAACTTGATACAGTCTGTTTAAAGACTTTAATGATATTGAAGATTGGACTATTAGCTTGGACTGAGCTTGTTCTCAGATTCTAGATTGAATCAAATTTCACACTCTTATAAGGCCTACAATTAAGTTATATTTTCTACTATGTACAGATTCACGCTGCAGCTTGATTTAAGACTATACTTACGTTTGATATTCTTAAAAGACCCATTAATCTTCATTCTTTCTAATTCGATATCATTTAAATAAATTATTATAATGTCATCTGCTTGTTGACTACGGGCAGAAGTGATTTTAATAATTTCACATTTAAAACAATAATTTGATTTATTTTTTTTAATGTAATTTTTATTAATATTTTTTTATTTATTTTTTTTTTTTGTAATATGCATATACGGTTACAATAATGCATTATAACTGACTTAATATTTTGTTTTTCTTTTATTTATTTTTTTAATTGGATACATAAATCCAGTAAATTTTTATTTTATATATAATTTATTTTAATTTTATATTTTCTCTTATGATTTCGTGCCATAATTAATGGGTAATGCAAATAAAATAAATTTATTGCATACTAAAAATTGCTTAAACTTAAAATTTATATAATTATTAATAATATAATGTATATTTTATTTTTAATGATTAATTAATAATGACGACATTAATTAAATCTAATGTTAATAATACACAGACAAACACTTAAAGAAAATATTTTTTTTTTTATTAAAATAAATCAAGAATGTTAAAATAATTATTTTTTTTTTAAATATACAAGAATTCATAATATGGTTTATATTAATTGCATTATAATATGCTAAGCATTTTTAAATTTAAAAAAGAAATAACGAAAATTAAATTAATATTTGAAGCATTTTCTTTTTTTTTTATGAAAATATTGAATATTGTTTCAAATTAATGGGCTGGGCTTATTTTATAAAACGAAGCAAGTCAATAGTTAAAAATTTGTATGAAATTTTTCATACAAATTTCAAACTTTTCGTTATGTTTCATTAATTTTAAGTATTTTAAATGTATATTAGATTTATTAAACATGTTTTTGTATTAATAAACTGTTTCATAAACCTTTTATGTAATTAAAAATACTTAATTGTTATTTTTTAAAATTAAATTTTGGTTAAATATTTTTTTTTTCTAAAATTTTTAACAAAAAAAAAATAATTTTTTAATGTTTGAATAAAATTAAATTTTAAACAATATAAAAATTTTATTCGATAGAAATCATAAAACAAATTTTAATATAAAAAATTAAAAAATATTGAATTTATATTCATTTTGTTTATTTTTATTTTTTATATTAGCTAAAGTGAAATCATTTTAAAGAAAATTCCCAATAAACAACAATTTTCCAAATTAATACTCGTTTTTAAATAAAATTTAAAAAGTGCTTTTTAACTCTGTATAATTATATTATTTAAAAAAAAAAATGGTTTGCATAATATGACTATCTGTGCAATTATATTTGTTTAATTTTTTTTTTTATAATAATGTTCTTTAAATATTTTTCTAAAATTTTGTAGGTTTTCATATTTGTTGTGTGACAAAAAGCAGTAGACAAAATTTGTTTTATTTATATACTTTTTTTTTTTTTTTTTTTTTTTGTAAAATCTATACAAAAAAAAGATGATTTTGTAAATTGTTTAAAATACTAGCAAAGTTTTATTTGTTTCTGATAATAAATTCATAATAATTTATAAAAAATTATGTTGCATATTTGTTTGTTTGTTTGTTATTTTGTTAATATATATTATTTATTGTATTGAAGTGCGTTTTTGAAACATTTATTTAGATGTGCAATGTGAGATACTGATTAATAAAATATGATTTCATTGCTAAACACAAATGGATGGAGAATAATGACTGACTATATATGCTAGTTAAATTTTTCTTTTGTTTTGTATTTATTTATTTTTTTATATATAAAATTATTTGAATTCGTTATAGTTATCAATATTTAAAATGAAAATTAAAAATTCACAAATTTTTTTAATGTTTTTTTTCGAATAAATTCCAACCTAACATCTCATTTTTTAGTTTTTTTTTTATATATACATTTGAAATCATTTCTGAAAAAAGATTAATATTTTTTTTTTAAACTATTTAAGATTTTCTTTAAATAATTTTTGTTGTTGCTGTTGTTTTAATATAAAGAATTTAAATATATATCACACATAATTAGCAAAATATTTTAAAGAATAAATCTTAAATAAAGAAAAAATTAAATACTTAAAAAAAATAATTATTTAAATAGTTTAACAAAATTAAAAATAAAAAATAAAATAATTATTTAAAATATTGCCCACAATTTTTAGCCAGTTAAAATTTTATAAATAAAAAAAAAATCTGGTTTCATTATCTTTGTTCTCAACATCAGTTATTATTTCAAATTTGAATCATTTTAGTATTGAGAAAATTGCTTTTTTTTTAATTAAAATATTACCAATTTCATTTAGATTTGCATAAAATTTTTACGTGTTAAATAATTTTCTTAATTTTAATTTTATAAATTATATATTTTTTTAATTATTAATTTCATAAATTTCTTTATTTGTATTTCATAATTTCTTTTTCTAATTTTATTTAATTTTAAAATTGATTTATTTATTTCAATTCTTTATTTTTTTTTTTTTAATTTCCATAAAAATGTTGCAATTTCTTCATTTAAAGGGGATGCGATTTTATTCATTTCGGAATTTATTCTATTTGATTAAAAGTCTATAAAAACATTGAAAGAGTTTGAGTAGTATCGCTCGTCATAGTTATAAACACAATTAAGGCGACAACGACACTGTTTTCTAAATCCCATGCATTGAATTTGTTTTTATATAGAAATCTTGGAGGAAATTATTTCTAAAGAACTATCTCATTTTGAAATATCATTTACTTTCTTAAGAAAAACTTTCAGACTACGTGGCATTTTCTGTTATAGAACTATTATTTTCTAAAAAAATTTAAAATTTTTCATATTTTTTAATATTTAATATAACTTTTTCAGTCTGTAAAAGAAAAAGTTTTTAATTCACACAAATTTTTCTTTAAAAAGTTTTAATTTTCTTTGGAAATTTCTGATATATGGAGGGCTTCATGCCAGTAGAGTTATCAACAAATTTTTCCGATGCTAGATTATTTTGAAAATAAGTTATAAATTTCTCAGTATATTGAAATATTGTCAGATTGTCAAATGATTCAGACAAGTTAAATATTACCACACGAATTTCCTATAGAAAAATTATCTGACTCTGAGAAATTTTATTAGAATCAAGAATAATTTTTTAATGGTCTAATTAAACAGAATTTTTAAATATTAAAATATTAAATTTTAAAATATTGTTTCTTTAGAAAAATTAAATTTTAAATTTGAATTGAAGCTATTTTTAATGGTCGAAATTTTCTAAATAATAACTTCCGATTTTCCTATAAAAATTATAGCTGCTTTAGAAAAATTTATATTTTCTAAGCAATATAATTTTGTTTTTTTTTTTTAAACTTTTATTTGAAAATTTCTTTGAAATCTAGAATGATTTCGAGACTAATTTCCGATAGTACAACTACCTGATTCTGAAACCTCTGTATTCTATTTTAAATTCTAAGACATAAGTTTCCTTAAAAAATGTAAATCTATTTCAGTTTTTCAAATATATTAATAAAATCGAACCTATTTGACATAAGAAACATTTTCAAAAAGAGATTTTCATAGAAACGAGCTTGTTTTCGAATCGTATTTCCCTTATGTAGTCTGACTGTAAGGCCCTTTAATTCTATTCAAGATTATGACTATATTTTTCTTACGAAAGAGTTTTCACTATCCCTTTTAGAATTATTTCAAAATTGTGAGATAGTTTTAAGATTAATTTTCTTTTTTCAAAAATTCATCGATACTCAACAATTTTGGAAAATATTTCTCTTTAAATATTTATTTCAGACAACAATCTTAATTAAAAAAAAAAGTTTTTGTTTTAATAAAAGAAAAATATGTTTAGGAACTTTTAACGAAATTTTACCTTTCAGTCTGGAATGTATGTTTTAATGGACAAAATCTCAAAACTCTTTCAATTGATTTTATTTCTTGTTTGGGAGTTAAAATAATTTTCAAAATCTGTGAAAACTTTAGTGTAAACGATGATGATTGGGTTTCGGTAGAGTACCAACAATGCGCACCCGTCCCAAAGTACCCATGTTGGCGGCGTTGTTGGCACCAGCAGCAGCGGTACTAACATTAGCAGAGCCAGCAACATAATGTTGCTGCATCATATGTTGAGGATGCATTTGCAATTGCATGGCGGCAGCCATTTGTTGTTGTTGCTGTAAATGATGCTGATATTGTTGATATTGCAATTGTTGTTGTTGTTGCTGCTGCTGCTGCTGTTGTTGCTGCTGCTGCTGCTGTTGTTGTTGTTGCTGATGATGTTGTTGCTGTTGCTGATGCTGTTGTTGCAACGATAGCTGCTGTTGTGGCTGATGCATACGCTGCTGTTGTTGATGCTGATGTTGTAATTGCTGAATATGCATTTGTTGTTGCTGCTGATGCTGCTGTTGCAGCGGCATTTGCTGTTGCTGTTGATGTGACGTCATCTGAGGTGCATGTTTTATATCATTGCAATCGCAAAATTGTGGTGGTGGTGCCAGTACAATATTTTCCGTTACCAGACCATCATCACTATGTTGCACTGAAGTTGGGGCAACACCACTAGCAACAGCAGATTTTGCACTAACTACTAATGATATTTCAGAATCACTATCAGCCTCAATGGGTGGCGGTAATTGCACCAACGAAACGGCAGCTGATCGTGCTCTTTGCATCGCAATGGCGGCAGCTTGTTTGCGCGTCAACGAATTATGACGTTGGAAACCTTTGGCTGGTGGCGAAGGACTCAAATCGCCGTCATCGTCGGAGCGCTGTTCCTCCTGGGAATCTTGTGTTGGCAATATGTTAGTCTTGTTGCTAGTCATTTGTTGTTGTTGTTTGGCTACAATAGCCGCTGTAGTGGCTGCAGCTCCGGCTGCAGCTGCTTTAGCTTTCAGAATTTGCTGTAAGTGTTGTTGATGGGCAATTTGTTGTTGTTGCTGCTGCTGTTGTTGTATAAGAATTTGCTGTTGAGTTGCCATCAACTTTTGATTGGGATTCATGTGGGGTTGTGGCTGCTGCTGTTGTTGTTGCTGCTGTTGTTGCTGCTGTTGAGCTAAACGCCCGGCCACAGACGGTTGAGCCTTTGCCACAATCTGTTGGCTTTGTATCAAGAGCGTTTTGGGAGCTTTTGACATTTGTTGTTGCTGCTGTTGTATAACAGGTGCATGTTGCTGTTGTACCATTTGCTTAACCGTTACTGTTGTAGGAATATTTGGAGTTGCTGATGTTGCCGTCAAAGCTGAAGATGAAGCTTTTGCTTCAAAAGCTGCTTTAGCATTGGCCACATTTGTTTTGGTGGTTTGGCTGTTGTTGCTGCTGGCTGTTTTGTCCTTATTGGCAGCTGGCGTTGTTAGTTGTAGAGTTTTGTGTTGTGACGGTGGTGTAGATTTCGCTGTAGTTTCCTGTTTTGCAGCAGTTTGCAACGTTGTTGTTGGTGGTATAGTTGTCATTTTTGGCAGTTTTGAAGTTGTAGTTGTCGCATCAGTTTCGTCTTTTCCTTGGTCTGGAATAGTTTTTGGCTCTTCGTTTATAGTAACAGTTGGCTTTTTCCTAATAGTATCCGTAGATTTAGCGGCTGCTGTAGCTGTTGAAGCTGCACTAGCTGCAAGAACCTCTTGGTCACTGCTGACGCCCGAAGAACTATTGTCTCCCTCCTCTTCATTGTTGTTGTCGTTGTTGTTGTTGTTGTTATTATTTTCTACGTCTTTATCACTTTTATTTGTCTGATTTTCATTCGAAGGAATTTTCTCGTCGTTCTTCTCAAAGCCATTGGGCGATGATTTTGATGTCTTTAAGTTGCTGCGTATACGTTGAATTTCATCAACCGATAAGGAATGGGAAATTGAGGCGGAGCCTGAGCCCGAACTACTGCCGCTGTAAAAAATAAAGAACAACATAATGAATCAACCATGACAACTCTAAAATTCCAGTCAACTTTAAACATTATCTTCTTAACATTAATAATGACAGATCCAAAAATTTACAGTCTGTCAGGAAAGTGTTTTGACATAGTTCTCCTCCACACCACTGTGCAGATGGTATATATCAGTTTGTCAATCCGTTTGTAACTCATCGAAATAAATTCCGGAGACCCCATAACCTATATACATATATTCTTGATCCTTATAAAAGGAGAAGTTGATCTAGCGATGTCCGTCTGTCTGTGTGTCTGTCTGTTGAAAACACGCTCATTCACAAAGTAAACCATTTACCTGGGCAATGTTACGATAATATTATTTGTTTTTATTTGCAGTAGGTTGGTATTTAAAATTTGGTAAATCAGGGATATAACCTAAAATTTGTAGACACTTAAAAAAAAATCATGTGAGTCCGATCACAGGGAAGATGTGTAAACATCTAGTAATTAAAGATTTTTTATGTACTTTTTTAAAATCAAACAGAAAGCGTCATCTATGTATCACTTATAGCAAAAACTGTTTCAGCTAATTCAACAACCCTTTGCTGTAAAACGTTAAAAATATCCCAATATAAACGTATATAAGTGATACCTAGATGACGCTTTTAAAAAAGTGGCATAAAAAAACAATGTTATATCATAATTTTTTCACCAATACAATCATAAGTCACACAGCGTTATCTGTCCACTCTCACCTACTACGTGTTACACTGTTTTTGTGATTGTATTGTGAAATGGAAATTTACCCCCCTGCGTGTATAGATGTTTACACATTTCTATTTCACAATACAATCACAAAAACAGCGTTAAAATGTGACCGTAAAACAAAATCGGTGTGACTTATGATTGTATTGGTGAAAAAATTATGATTACTTGAAAAATGAAAAATGAAAAATAAAAATGAAAAATAAAAAATGAAGAATGAAAAATGAAAAATAAAAAATAAAAAATAAAAAATGAAAAATAAAAAATGAAAAACGAAAAATGAAAATGAAAAATAAGGAATGAAAAATAAAAAAATGAAAAATAAAAAATATAAAAATAAAAAATGAAAAATGAAAAACGAAAAATGAAAAATAAAAAATTAAAAATAAAAAATCAAAAATGAAAAATAAAAAATGAAAACAAAAAAATAAAAAATGAAAATGAAGAATGAAAAATTAAAAATAAAAAAAAATAAAAAATAAAAAATGGAAAATATAAAATGAAAAATAAAAATGAAAAATGAAAAATAAAAAATGAAAAAAGAAAAATAAAAAATTAAAAATGAAAAACAAAAAAATGAAACACGAAAAATGAAAATGAAAAATAAGAAATGAAAAATAAAAAAATTAAAAATAAAAAATGAAGAATGAAAAACGAAAAATGAAAAATAAAAAATTAAAGAAATAAAAAATGAAAAAATGAAAAACGAAAAATTAAAATGAAAAATGAAAAATAAAAAATTAAAAATAAAAAATAAAAAATGAAAAATTAAAAAATGAAAAATCAAAAATAAAAACAAAGAAATAAAAAATTAAAAATAAAAAATGAAAAATCAAAAATGAAAATGAAAAATAAAAAACGAAAAATGAAAAATAAAAAATGAAAAATAAAAAATAAAAAAAAAAAAAATTAAAATTAAAATTGAAAAATGAAAAACGAAAAATGAAAATAAAAAATGAAAAACGAAAAATATAAAATAGAAAATGAAAAATAAAAAATGAAAAATAAAAATTAAAAATGAAAAATAAAAAATGAAAAATTAAAAATTAAAAATTAAAAATTAAAAATTAAAAATTAAAAATTAAAAATTAAAAATTAAAAATTAAAAATTAAAAATTAAAAATTAAAAATTAAAAATTAAAAATTAAAAATTAAAAATTAAAAATTAAAAATTAAAAATTAAAAATTAAAAATTAAAAATTAAAAATTAAAAATTAAAAATAAAAAATAAAAAATTAAAAATTGAAAATTAAAATTGAAAATGAAAAATTAAAAATAAAAAATGAAAAATAAAAAACGAAAAATGAAAAAAGAGTGAAAAATAAAACATGAAAAATGAAAAACGTAAAATTACAATGAAGAATGAAAAATAAAAAATGAAAAATTAAAAATGAAAAATGAAAAATTAAAAACGAAAAGTGAAAAATAAAAAATGAAAAATGTGAAGATAAAAAATGAAAAATGAAAAATGAAAAAAAAAATGAAAAATGAAGAATGAAAAATAAAAAATGAAAAATAAAAAATGTGAAAATAAAAAATGAAAATGAAAAATAAAAAATTAAAACTAAAAAATGAATAACGAAAAATGAAAAATAAAAAATGAAAAATAAAAAACGAAAAATAAAAAACGAAAAATTAAAAATTAACCGGTTGAAATAGCAATGAATAGAAATAGCAGAGCCCCTGGAGTTGATTGCTATAAGTGATACATAGATGACGCTTTCTGTTTCATTTTAAAAAAGCGCCATAAAAATCTTTAATTACTGGATGTTTACACATCTCCCCTGTGATCGGACTCACATGATTTTTTTTTATCGTTATCACGATATAATAAAAATAATGGGCAATATGAAAGAAAAAATATAATGAAAAAAAAAATAAAAAAAAAATCAAACAAAAAGTACCCTTTTAAAAAAAATTACCCTCTTTTGAAAATAGTACACTTTTTTAAAAGTAGTACTCTGTTTTTTTAAAGTACTTTTTTTAAAAATTAAAAAGTTAAAAATCTAAAATTAAACATTATGACAATTTGGATATTATGAACATTGAAGTCGAACCATAGGAGTCATTTGTACGGGGAATAGGTCTGAAGATGAACTGATTTTAATAGGGTTCATCCTATGGCCGGTAAAAGCTTATATACTAAATTTCATTAAAAATCTATTCATATTTTCGACCTGTAGTTTGATTACAAGGTTTGCATGGACACACAGACAGACGGACGGACGGACACCGCTAAATCAACTCAGAAAGTGCTTCTGAGTCGGAGCTATATATAAAACAATCAATTTATTGTTCAATTTTCTTGTCATATAAAATAATTTGAATTTTTTTTCTCAGTTGCAAACAATTTCTTAAAAAACTGTGGTTCCATTTACTAAAAATCTCAGCTATATTTCAAATTAATTTTCCAATAAGTTTCAATTTTTTTTTTGTTCAATTTCAGTTCAGTTTTAATTCAGTTTCAGTTAATTTTCCGTTTCATATCAGTGGAAGATCAGTTCAAAAGAGCAACCTTCATTGGGAAAATCCTTGATTTAATTTTTTTAATTCAAATTTTATTAAATGCAGGAGCCATAGTTATGATTTTTATAAAGCTGGTGGGTGTATTCTTTCTTACCTTGCTTGGCTGTTGCCACTCGTTTCGGGTACTTCAATTAAAGCGATTTTCTCATTTAACTTTGTATTACGGGCCACTAATATAGAGTTTTCATCTTCACCATCCGATTCACTAAGACTATAATCGGGCTCTGGTATGGGTGGTGCCGGAC
Organism: Cordilura impudica; assembly: GCA_963682025.1. Lineage (NCBI taxonomy): Eukaryota > Metazoa > Arthropoda > Insecta > Diptera > Scathophagidae > Cordilura > Cordilura impudica. The sequence continues at coordinate 183,903,699 of OY821521.1, forward strand.
CTGACGGTACACTTGTGGGCATACCATTGCCGTTGTTGTTGTTATTATTACTATTACTACTGTTACTATTAATACTACTATTGACTTGATTCGCGTGGTTGGCCAAACCATTTTGTTGGCTTTGGCTAACAACATATTGGGAAGAGGAGACGCAGGAAGTGCTGTTTGAATTGGTACGTGTTAATGCTGCTGGTTGAGCATATTGACTAAGCTGGGGTTGCTGTTGATTTTGGGTTTGTTGCTGTTGTTGTTGGGGCTGTTGTTGTTGCTGCTGCTGGGTTTGCTGTGGCATGGGAGAAGCTGTAGGTGGTGCGTAACCTACAGATTGATTCGAGTTATAATGTTGTTGACTATTTTGTTGTTGATTAGATGACTGTTGGCGATTCTGGAAAATGTGAGGATAAAATAAAAGGAATTTTGGTTTAAAATTTTGTAATAAAATAAAATTGCTCAATATTGGAATTAACTTCTGAAAAATTTTGTCAAAAAAAAAAAATTTTTTTTTTAATTTTCTTACCTCTTGCGTCTGTCTTAATTTCCAAGCTATTAACTCTTGGGGCGAGGCGTAGATCTTGGCATTAGCTGATGGCTTAAAGCTCGATTGTACGCCATCTATGGCTCCTGCAGTTACTGCATCGTTATCATTTCGTTTCTTTAGTTTTTGCTGTAGCGATAGAGTACTTTCGTACTCTGAACTTTGTCTTGTCTCCACCTTGACTACTTGACCCACAACGGGTGGCGGTGGAGGCGGATGTGTAGGTGGTGGCAATGTATTCAGACGTAACATAGAAGCATGTAAGGTGGCAACATCATCTTGTGAATGATGACCTTTGCCGACAGCGGCTGTCCATATAGAAGACGATGAACCACTCGCAGCCACATTAAGATCTGGTGTGGAATGGAATCTTTTCAAATCTCGCCCTCCTACACCGACAGTTGGAATAGCACAAGGTTTACCTCTGAGAGTGCCATTCTTAGCCTTGGTTTTACGTTTCATTTCAGCTACACTGCCGTAAACTAAGGGGCCCTTAAGGGGAGAACTGGTTTGAGCTGGTGGTGTGGCAGCTCCGCTGTCTGTGCCCGATTGAAAACGAGAAGTAGTCATCATAGTCGAATAGCGATTAGAACTGTCCACTGTCTCGCCCTGTTGTCGTTGGAAAAGTTCTTCTAATTCGGCCGCTGTTATGCGACTCGATGTAGGTCGAGCCTTAATACTGGCCGTACGCAATTGAACTGGTGTTCCTGGATGGGTGGGTGTGGGTGTGACTATTGATTCCACAGATGATGATTTTGTATGAGGAATATCGTCATCATCCTTCTCACCACCATTCTCTAAGCCAGCTACCATTGACTTGGCTCTAGCCCTGCCAACCGACAGAGTAGTTTTAGGATCTCTTCTCGGTGGCAAAGGAGCTGGTCGTCCCTGCCGTTCATTTATTATGCCAGCAGCATTGGGGCCCAAAGACATTTTGCGCGGTAATGTGGCACATTGCCGATGCGAGGTTTGTGGTGTACTTGGACCAGACGACAAATGATGGGATGGCATATACTGGGGCGTCGCTTGCATTTGATTGGGAAATTGTGGTGAGATAACAGTCATAGATACCAAAGCGCCTGCAGATCTAATCATTTCAACTACATTCTCGTGTGAGGCCGCACGAACATCTTCTCCATTTATGGCCAATAAGAAATCGCCTGGCTTAAGGCCCGCCATATCGGCTACGCCGCCAGGATCAACATCATCCAGATATTGTAAAGCCGGAAAACGATCGGACGGCTTTAATTGCATTAGTTGGGAGGAAGCTTTGGCACCTCGTAAAATAAAGCCAAAACCACGTTTGGCACGATGCAGAACCACAGTACGAGGCTCATTAAAAGCACTGGAATGGAAGTAAAATTAAAATGTCATATCTAGTGAAACAAAATAAATGACTAAACGAAAACATTGGAAACTCTGTGTATTTGAAAGCAGGGCTGCAGAGCTTAGCTTTAGCTTCAACTCTGGAGCTTTTTTGTGAAAAGAAGTATATGACTCTGGCACCAGCACCAATTTAAGTAACAAACTAAAGTGTCATAACCTAATTTTTTGAATAAAATCTTTTCGTGATCCCGTACCGACCTTCAAAAGATCTAAAAACATTCGGAAAAATCTTTTGCACGATATGAACTCATTTTGCGCTTTAAGAACTGTAAAAATCCAAAAGAAAGTTGTTGATGAAAGGCCCTAACGAACCTGTCGGACGAATCTATTATGAAACTTTAAGTGCACTTAACATAAAAAGCTTAATCCCTTATGACACTTGTTTGTATCTTGATTAGAATTTGTTTGCTTTGATTGAATGAAAAACAATATGTGAACAACGTAAGTTTTTTGTGTATCTACTTTTTGCTCTCTAAAACTCTTGGAAAAAAATTTAAAAAAGCAAAAAAAAAATTAACTCATTTCACACAGTGTCAACATTTTTTTGCTGAAACAAAAGGAAAATTATCGATAACTTATGTATTAACATTTTAATATTTTTAATTATCCGTAATCTCTACTTTTGGTCCATATCCCTATAAGAATATATTTGAAAATTTCAAAAAATAAAAACATGTATCATAAGGGCTTTATGGAAAATTCCCAGAATAGGAGCCAATTTTGGTTGTTTCTGGCTCTGATTCCGAGTTATCAAAGATCAGCTCCGTGTCTCCGGCTCCCCAACCCTGCTCAGAAGTACCTATAAACTAACAAGGAAGTTCTCCTGAGAAGTAATTTCTGATTATTTTAAATTTTGGATACTTTTTTAAAATTCAAGCAGTTACTTATCCTTATCCTGAAGCGAAAAAACACCGTTCTTCCGCCCCCTTTGTTTTGTTTCAGGGGATTGGAGACCTGCCTTGTATGCACTTTTTCCTCAGATCATTATTTCCGAATATCTGGGTACTCAGAAGTACCTACAAATAAAGCACTTTCTACTCGGAAGAAGATTTGAAAGTTGAAAGGCTTTGAATGGGAAGAAATTCTTTGTAAATGAATTTTAGGAAGTGAAGTCGAAAAAACTTAACATACATAAAATGTAATAATAATTAATTTAATTGAAATTAAATTAGAGCATATAAAAAAAGATAATTTTTATAATTCTAATCACAACTTATGAACTTATGGACCTTTTGAAGAAATCCTCCCACTAGGGATTTTATAGTGGTTTCTGACATTTTTTTTTTGGAACAGTTTGACCATCTTTGTATGAATTATTCCACATTTTTAGAGAGTGCTCTGCACTGGTCTAAGCCCCAGACAGTTTGGACGATTTCCCTCCTTTGCTACAAAAAACCTGTTATTGTTCTTGTAACACTCAAGAGCTTTTTTACCGTAATGGCAGGACCCAAATCGGGCCAAAAATATGTGGATACATTGTGTTGGTTTATGAAATTTACAAATACTCCTTAATATAAATTCCGATATTAATAGAGCTCGATGTAACAAATGACTTGCTTCTTTTGCCGTAACTGCATATTGTTTGCCATACCAGGAACTATTTTTGAAATTTCGTTTGCTTTTGGGTACTAAACTTTCCTTGAGCATTAGCAAAATAAAAATTTGAACCCGGAAGACTACATACGCACAGTGGCGCCATTTGAGTTTTTTCGTTGCAAAAATCATGTTTTGAACCGAATAACATAATTGAACAGTTTAAACAGCATATGATAGATAACTGTTCAGCCTATGAAATGAGCGTTTGGAAAGGGTGCTACGCTTTGTAGGGGCCTACTTATGGGTTATCAAAGTTAAAATTTGTAGAAAAATCAATTTTATGGTAACTAAAAAAAATTATTTTTACATTTTTAGATTGTTTTTAAAAAAAAATTACCTCTTTTTTAAATTTATTTTTTCAATTTTCTGTAAAATATTCATCACAATTCGTAAGAGAAGGTATATCTAAAAGACTAATCATTTCTAAACTATAATTATTTTCTAACTCTATTCGTGACTTCACATGCCGCAGGGAAGAAATAAGTGGATCGGAAGATGCTGCCAACATGTTGAAGAGGTCCTCATTTTGCCTTACCCTTGATGCTTTGAATGTGTTCTGAAATCTATATTTTTAATAAAATTTGTTAAGAGACTCCTGTGCTTCTTCAGAAAGCTCTCCAATTGGCAAAGACTGGTACTCAATTATATCTTTGCCATGAGCCAATATTTTATGGACGGTCGGGGTCAACTTCTTCTGTGGATACATTTCTGCTAAAAGAGATGCAGTTTTCGATGCATATTCTCCATATTTTGTAGAATTGACATTTTCTTTGCAGTTTAAAACATTCAAGATCGTTCCCAATCTTTTCACGATTTGATTGTCAATTCCAGTGATTCTAATTACTGCCTCATCATTTTCAAAAAATCTCCTAGAAGTGTTTCCATGGTTTGAGTTACCATATCCGTGCTTGGGACAGTCTACTTTTAGTCCAACTTGTTTAAAAAAAGCATCCTGTATTTGCTTCTTTCTGATCTTTTCCTTATCCCTTATTGATGTATTTTCATCGAAGTTTTCCTCCTCTTGTGGTAGGGTATACGCCAGTTTTAGCAAGAACTCCATACACCTTATCCTTGCGTTCAATAGTGACATTCCATACTCGTAATTCTCCTCGTTTGTAGAATCGTTTAAATTACCAAAGTTCTTCTGACTCTTTTTGCAAATCGGGCATGACAATGTTGAGGTTGATCCTGTCAGTTCGTTTACGACTTTTCCGTCAACCATGGTCAGGTGGAACTCGTAATTGCATTCAATATATTTTCCTTCTCCAATTTGCAGCTTTGTAGGCTTAATCTTGCTTATTTGTTGTTCAATGTCCTTCACCGTGGTCCTTATGAGTTCTGCCGATTCCCTTGCAAACTGAAACATTATTGGCCGGCAATAATGCACTGATGACGGACGTGGATTTTTCCAGTGTAGGGAAACATCAGATTTTAGCCGCAAAGGAACAACAGATGCCATAAACATATTTCCGTCCGATATTGTAGCGTCATCGGAAGATATCCTTTGCTTATAAACGCTTTGTCCGGATGATCCATCGCAGCCCCATTTGCTGATCAATGTCAGTTTCTCAGGAAGAATTTTCACCTTATTTTCAGGAAGACTCTCCAACAACCGTTTTGCTGTATGGCCCATGAGATCCTGCGGATTGGCTTTCACAGAGACTTCCGTAAACTCCGTATGCAGTGGTCGTGAATTTATTTTCGCTTGCGTAATATGCTTGTATCCTGGTAAAACGTCAGCCCCGTTTCGCATCAAGGATGCCCGTAGTATCTCATATTTTTCTTTGGAAAGTTGTAAGTCCATAAACAAGGCCAAGGCTTCTTCGGAACCATACTTTTTAATGTGTGCGTTTGTGGGCGTGGGAATGCTTTCCTTAATCCTTTTTAGTCGCAGTGGGCCTCCATCAGCAACAGATTTTGTAATCTGCGACCTAACACTTTCACTATCCTTTGTATATTTAATAGACAGCGCGTCCGATAAATGCTTCGTGGTCAAGTCATTGGTGGCATCGGCAAGTTTCCTCTTTCTTGTGAAAATTGAACACTCCTCAATACTTTTTTTTGGCCTTCCTTTTGCTCCTCTGGTTGATGTGGGGGGTCTATCTACTGCCAATATATCCAGGATGGTGTCTTCATTAATCCAGTCCTCGTATTTGGAGTTGAAGTTCTGAATGGTTCGATTAGATTTCACCCATTTTGCCTTAATATTTGCATATATCAGATAAAAATTATTTTTTATAATTTCGCTTCTCTCAATATTTCCGTATAAGCTATCAAGTTCTTCTAAAGCAGCTTCCGTGAAAAACTTTGGTGTGGCTGACCTTCTAAACAGTTCAAATAATTTTAAATTGTTCAACGCCATGTTTTCAGTACTTAAATTGTTTAACGCCATGGTTTCAGTACTTGTTGCGCCAACTTACAGTCGTAGACTAATCCAGGCATTATGCTTATTTTGCAATATATAGGCTTATGCTACAATGCCTAGAAATTTACCTGTTCCCTGCATACATATGGATTTAGGCTGAATTATGCAATTTTGATATTATGCTCGTGTCTAAATAAGATTTGTGCCTACCTGGAGGGACCATAAGTCAATATTGCTCTTGACCATCTGCGAATTTCAATGAGTAGTTTTTTGTGCATCCTGTGTCTGTAACAGAATATTGGGAGTAGACTTTGGCAGAGGCTCACAGGTAGACAACCGACTTAAAATGCAATTTTCAAACTATTAGATCAGACTACTGTCAGTCAAAACATGTAAGGGATGCACGCCATACAATTTCTGCAACCATGTCTTTTTAAAACCTTTTGAATTATGTAAAGAAATAATCAAAGAACATGTTTTGCAAATATGGCAAATATAGAAAAATGTAGATTTTTTTTTCTTTTCCTTCAAAGTTGAAAAATAGTGAAAAAAAACGGATAGTTTTTAAATAGTGATTTACCAGGAGAAACACAAAGCAAACAGTTAATTTTTATTTATCATTATACATTTAATAAATAAACAAAAAATAAGGCGATTCGTTACCTATTTTTCGTGATATTACACCTGAAATCGCAACAAATTGACTAAAAATTGTGTGCTTTTTTGAAAACCGAAAGTCGGTCAACTTTGAACGGTTATATCTTCTAAACTAAAAATGTGATATTATTAAGAGTAGCATATTTGAAATCGTTGAAAAGTTTCCTATAACATGGGTTTATTCAAAACTTCGTCGGCGCACATGAAAATTTTGATTTTTGCAACCTCGTTTGCTCTACGGGCGCCACTGTGATACGTTTCGTCATCCATTATGCAGCAGGAGTATTTTTTTTTATGGAACATAGTTTCAATTTCCATCAAGGTTCAGAAAATACACACATAAAACACACAATGTTCGGTTCTAAAGCAGCCAACACATATTTTTATTTTCATATCAATTATGTGTATTTCTAAATTTTGTACGGTGCCGAACACAATCATGACCGATCGCAAGTGGATAATGTTTAAATTTTTAGATGTACGCGTTGAAGAACATGTTCTGTTTTTTTTTTTAGCAGAACACGTACAAGAAAACGAACTTAAATTAAAGCTACACTCGAATATGTGTGGTTTATGTGTGTTCAAAACAAAAAATACGTGATTGAAAAATGTCCCTGTAGACAACGAAATATTAAAACGAAACAATCATGATGTGTTCGGCACCGTACAAAATTTAGAAACACACATAATTGATATGAAAATAAAAATACGTGTTTGTTTTTTATTCATACTATTTCCATACTATTTTTTTGGCCTCTAAAGGTTTAGAAGCGACCTGTCTTGATCTATTTGGACTTTGTATGTTTTCAAATCTGTATTGGCTTTAACTTTTCGCACCAAATAGTCTGCGCACTGAGCTAACCGGTCTGATGTGCTTCAATATGCTTTCCATTTTCTTGGCCTTAAAACATAATGTGGATATTACTTTCTCTTCGAACCATGTTTCCTATCAATGATAAAATTTTCGTGATAGTTTCTAATAACATTAGAAAAGGTTTGACGGCAGAACTTCGATGCTTTGATCAACTTTTGGAGGAAAAATATGGATTTTGTTAAAATTATTAAATAATTTTAGCACATTTTATTTTATTTTATTTCGTCACTAATTTTAATCAAGCAACAAATCAATAGGGTTGTCATTAACCATAATAACAGTTACATTTTTTTTATAGATAACTTGATCTAAAAAAATTCAAATAATGTTTGCGAAAATAGTTAATATGAAAACCGTGTTCTAAGATTTTTTCGATCTCACCCCTAAATAGAGATATAACATAGATTCCTTGCAGTATCAATTCCGTTTATGTTGAAATGGGTTATAATTTGATCTTAACATACCTCTTTTTAACCCTTGGCGCTGTAGCACTGCTATATTGACCAATCTGATGATGATGATGATTACCAACAGCCATCTTCATTGACATATGATTATCATTGATATTGTGGCCATTGTTTAAGGCCTGTGATGAACCATTACTGTTGACTGATAGCGATGGTGACTGATGATGTATGAGACTGGGTCTGGGCAAAGTGCCACCAGTACTGCCCATACCACCAATTCCCGAACTTCCGCCCAAACTCAACTGAGGTGAACCCTGGTGAACAGACGATGCTGCAGGTGAATGTTGATAAGGCGATTGATTCGGATTCGCTGTAGCAACATTTGTTATATTCTTCTGACGCAAGTTCACCTCTTGCACACACTCGGCCGGAAAGAAACCCGACTGATTGGTGCCACGAACATAACCCTCCAAGAGGCCACAATCGGTGGAACCCACCACTTCAATAACATCGCCTGCTTGCAGGCGTATATGGCCAACGGAATTGCCAGCATAGGGTTCCATGCAAACCACCGTTGTGCTAGGGTGACCTATTGAGCAGGCAGCAGAATCGGAATTGGTACCAACACCCGATGAATCGCTTATAATATCGCTGGTATCACCAAGTGATTTATCTGAGGAAAAGGAAAATAAATTATTATTAAAATCTTAAAATCTTGAATAAAATCAAAAATTTTGGATTTTTTCGCTTTTTTTTTTTTGGTGTGATAAAGTGACCTATTTTTTTTAAACAATTTTTATTGTATTTTTTTGGCTGGCATCCAAATATTTGCTAATATGTTTGTTCAGTAGTAAGTATGTGACATGCAATATATGAATTTGGACAATTTGTTACATTTGTGAAAATAAAGTTTACAAGAAAATGAAAAAGCTTTTTTTTTTCTTTTAAGATATTTTGTTTGGAACAATTAAGAAAAGTAAACATGCAATTCGTTGAAACAACACAGAATAAGGAAAGAATTTCAAATTAAATAAATAACATGCTTTTCATTGTTTCTTTCCACAAACTTATAAGTAACATAGCTATTAAAAGTTTTTTCTAAACTTATTCCATACGACGAATACTTATCCTTTCTTGTTATATTGGATTTAAGTGTTTGTTCTTTAAATGTAAAATGAAAAAAATAAGAAAATACCAAAAAAATCAAACATTGGTCAAGTTTTTCTTGTTTAGATTAATTAAGGTTTTTACAAACTTGAAGTTTCGTTAGTTTAACTAAACTTTTGCTAAGTCTCCACATATTTATTTCATTAAACTGCACTGCATGATGTGTCAGTTTCAGGTTGATTATTTGATTACCCTAAGCCTTGACATAAACCATCCTTAATTGACTAAATTAATTTAAACGTGGATATCGTTCTGGACGTTGTCAATTACTTCGGAAATCATCGATATAATCTAAGATATAGTTTTGAGTGACCCGCGAGTTAAAGTGCGTGAATTAGTTAAGGCCACGAGCATATCACGTGGTTCAGTGATTACAATTTTGTACAACAAATTGGGTATTAAAAATCTAGCAACAAATGAATGTAACCGCTATCGTGTTACTGGTTTATAGCTGATTTAGAGCTTTTCCGTAGCGATCCTGATGAATTTCTTTGCCGATATACAACTGTTGATTAAACATGGATTCACCACTATGCATGACAAATGCAATAGAGTTTACCAGATGAATCCGCCCCGATGAAAGCAAATACAGTGAAATCGGCTGATAAGATTATGGCCACGAATGGAATATACATTATATACATTGAATACTTGAAGAAAGGAAAAACAATAAATGGAGAGTATTATTCAACATTATTGGTAAGGCGTCGTTACCCTTACGCCTTACCAAAAGGCACTAAATTTAGTGCTGCGGGGAGGTCGAATTGCCCTGAGACTCCATACGGAGACAAAGCAAACTATAACAAATGGGATGATATGGCTGCCTGGTGGATAGTGAAACATCCAACCAGATGAAATGGTTGCTCACATCCCTTAAATATATGTGATACAAAGTTGAACTGATGGTATTTGATGGAACACTTTACGAACGTCTAGAGGCTCTCGAATCTGATGTGCATAGGAGATTGCTGTGAGTGACTAGTAGGGAGTAGTTGTGGTGTAGTGGCGAGCTGGTATGCGTTGTTTGGGAAGCCGAGCTAGTATGCGTTGAGTCGGATGCAAGAAGGTCGGATGGTAGCATGAGTTGAAGTCTTATGACGATACAAGAGTGCGTAGAAGAGAGATGTCAGAAATGTGTGTTATAGTAAGCAATGTCAATGTCGGAGCCTTTGATGAATCTTCAAGACGACCTCATTGGGAACGGCCCCTCGGGAGTTCCGCAGTAGCTGTGGTGCCTATATCGCGGGCAGATCACAGATCGATGTGGAGGTGCAGTCACCCATGTGTTGCTGCCTCTATAGCAAAAGGGTTTTAAGTAGGCTCGACACAATAACAAAGTGTGGAGAGTATGCCAAATACGTCTCTCCAGATTGTAACCGTCTTATGGCGGGGCATAGGCAGGACGCATAATATCTATTCCAGTGCTCGAAACACACTGTGGTTAAGTCAACAAGACAGGCACACACGTAAAACCCATAAAGAATTTAATATTATTGGGGCAATTGAGTAAAGAAATCAAGAAAAACGGCCCCATTGAATCAAAAACGATAATTCTCGAGTGCACAAATACACTAGTTGAAGTTCGAATTGTTACCGAATCTAACTCATTCCCTAGACTTGGTTCCTAGCAACTTTTTCCTGTTTCCAAATTTTGAGGAACGGCACGGGAGAAAATGATTCGAGTCGAATAAGCAGGTCAACTCTACAACAATTATGAGGACTTTTCGAAATTTTACTTTGTGGAGGGCTTAGACAATTTGCAGAGTCGCTGGATGATGTGCATCGAGCAAAAAGGAGACTATGTTGAAAAATAAAAATAAAGATTCTTTCAAAGAAATGTGTTTTTCTGTGTTTTTGTAAAGACTCCTCTTTGTAAATTCATTGAAGTACATGCCAAGTACATCTCTCCAGCTTGTAACCGTCTTATGGCGGGGCATAGGCACGACGAATAATATCTATTCCAGTGCTCGAAACACCGTGTGGTTAAGTCAACAAGACAGGCATACACGTAAGATCCATAAAGACTTCAACATTATTGGGGCAATTGAGTAAAGAAATCAAGAAATCAAAAAATTAATCAAAAACGATAATTCTCGAGTGCATAAATACACTAGTTGAGGTTCGAATTGTTACCGAATCCAACTCATTCCCTAGATTTGGTTCCTAGCAACTTTTTCCTGTTTCCAAATTTTGAGGAACGGCACCGGAGAAAATGATTCGAGACGAATAAGCAGGTCAACTCTGCAAAAATTTTGAGGACTTTTCGAAATTTTACTTTACGGAGGGCTTAGATAAGTTGCAGAATCGCTGGATGATGTGCATCGAGCAAAAAGGAGACTCTATGTTGAAAAATAAAAATAAAGATTCTTTCAAAGAAATGTGTTTTTCTGTGTTTTTGTAAAGACTCCTCTTCGTAAATTCATTGAAGTACATGCCAAGTACATCTCTCCAGCTTGTAACCGTCTTATGGCGGGGCATAGGCAGGACGCATAATATCTATTCCAGTGCTCGAAACACCGTGTGGTTAAGTCAACAAGACAGGCACACACGTAAAACCCATAAAGATTTCAACATTATTGGGGCAATTGAGTAAAGACATCAAGAAAAACGGCCCCATTGAATCAAAAACGATAATTCTCGAGTGCACAAATACACTAGTTGAGGTTCGAATTGTTACCGAATCCAACTCATTCCCTAGATTTGGTTCCTAGCAACTTTTTCCTGTTTCCAAATTTTGAGGAACGGCACCGGAGAAAATGATTCGAGTCGAATAAGCAGGTCAACTCTGCAACATTTTTGAGGACTTTTCGAAATTTTACTTTGCGGAGGGCTTAGACAAGTTGCAGAATCGCTGGATGATGTGCATCGAGCAAAAAGTAAAAAATGTAAAGACTCCTCTTCGTAAATTCATTGAATCGCTGTTTTTCATAAATTGAACATTGTTGCAGAGTGATCGCTTCTGCTGCAAACACTACGAAAGCTTGAGGGGGCGATATTCGTCTATTCTGATTTACAAATTCGTTAATAGAATTTTAGAATTCCACATTGAAAGTATAATTTCTAAATGGATAAGGTTGCAAAATATTTGCTGCAATCAGTGCAGGCATTTTCACCCTTTCTAAGAGGCATATTTCCAGGCAAAAGTTGTTTTTAAATCGTGGAACTTGTCTATTCACAGGAAAAGGAAAATGGTACTTACTTTTCATCATATTAAAGCCGATGTTCTTACTAGGCCAGAAATCAAGGACAATCTCAATTTAATTATAAGGATGAGAACCGATGAATTGAAAAATATATCTCGTCCAAAAAATGGTATAAAATTCTAATTCAAAGTGCATCAACTCATCAACAATGAGCTGGTAAACTTGCTTCGATTTACCGTGACACCCTGAAACCGGGATTTGCTTGTGCGTGAAATGATATCGTGAATGACATTGTGAAATTTAGGCAATATTAGGCACTATCTCAATTAATGCTGGAAGTGCAACTGATGCTTCGCAAAAAGTTTATTATTTTTTAGTAGACGACTTAGCATACATTTAAGGGCCTGAAAATTAAAATTGTGTTCGCCTATTTCTTCGGAAATATGGCAACTGATCCATTAGAGCATAGTAGAATGGTAACTTATATATGGTACGTAGCCATTTTTTTTTTGCCGGAAGTCTTCGCAGAAATATGGAATACCAACCATCAAACATTATTAATTCTTCACCACTACAGAGGGAGGTGGTACACATCGTTTTAAACATCCGCCTATCTTACCAGCCAAAGCAGCAAAATTGATGAGTCAACCGTCGCACAGCCCTGAGAAGATACCTAACTTATTTTCTTTTTATACCGCTGGCTGAAGAGGCGGTTAATGCGTTTAGATAGAAGGCAACTCAATCGAAGTGGAAAAAGTGCAACTACTAAAGCCATTTTCAATAAAAAGTTATTAGTTTTGTTTGTTCGTCGCCCCATCTCAAAAGAGGTGGACAAGAAAATTGACATCAACCTTATCTATACTTCGGTGAATAGAGACATTGAAATAAAGCTGTTGAGTTAACACTGGGTAAACAACCATGGTCCACTTTACGTGTGACCATTTTTTCTTTATGTATTGTTTCCTGCTAAACTCGAATAAAAAAATTGCATGCACATGTGTTTTCTTTTATATATTTTTTTTTGGGTTTTCTTTTTTTCGTAATTAGTTTCACTACTTAGACTAGGTCAACAAATGGATCGATCCAGACCATATTTGGTAAAGTTACTTATTTTTTGCAAAAACATATTACACACAAACCAAATATGGGAAAATTTGTGCAGTAACTTTGTTTTTTGATAGATTGCAGTGAAGATCGGGAAGCAGCTTTATATGGGGGCAATGAATAAGAAATCTCCGACAGGGTTTACTTTGGACTACTAGTTAATGGGTATAATATGGTAATTTGGGTCTTATGGCAAGGCAATTAAAGTTCATCTCATCGGGGCCATTTGTATGAGGATTAGGTTCGAACATGTACCGATTTTTACCAATTTCAATAGCGTTCGCCTTATAGCTGGCAAAAGCTTATATACCAAATTTAATCAAAACATTTTTGGACAGACTCAGAATCACTTTCGGCATAATAAAAGATGAGTTTATGTTAAATATTTTTGGTAGTAATAAATATGAGCACAGTCATTAACCCTGACCACGTAAATAGTGGTATAGGGTATAAAAATCCAAAAGAAATTTGAAAAAATCTAAATCGAGAAATCTTTTACTTCTCTAATCTTTTTATTTCTCATGCAAAACCTGTTTCTCTGCAAACAAAACTAGATATTATAGAAGAGAATGTATGAAAACATTCCGAAGTTATTACCAATTATATAAATACACCAAACTTCAACTTAATTAAGTTTACTTAATTATCGTATATCAAAATAATTTTCGCAATATAAATCACGCAGACATAAATAATTTTCATATCGTTTGTGATTACTATTGTCCCGACTAAGTCCATATTTAAAGAGGCCACTTATCTGTTGTAAAAACACTTAAAAACCAATTTAGAGTTAAATATGTTATACTTGCAAGTCATTAGATAGATTTAAATGAATATCGGGAGACTGCTTTATATTGGGACTATTATAAAAATTAGTCCTAGAATCTTTTTTTGGACCGATGATTCATGAATATTATAAAAACACATAAATCAGATTTGATTACAATATATACCGTAGGACAATATTGGTCGATATCGTAGGTGACTTTCGGGGGGAGGGGTGGCTAGGTCTGAACATGCATCGATTATTGTCAATTTCAATAGCTACCACCATATGGCTAATAAAAGCTTATATACCAAATTTTTAGAAAATATATTTATATTTGCGACCTCTAGTTTGCAAAAAAGTATTTTATTGAATTTAGGTACTTTTAAATAATTGCTAATAACTTCAGAATGTATTCATAGATTTATTGTTATAATATCTTGGTATCATTCAGAGGTGTGGGCTATGCGAAATAATGAAAACTAGAAATTCGAGTGCGAATTGTAGGAAATTTTATTTTTTCATTTAAAAAAAACCCTAAAGATATGCTTCACTAGTGGCGGCCCTTCGTTATATGGAGGGAAAAAAAGTGTTCAAACTGTCGGTCTCACCCCCTAGAAATATGCGAATAGCAAAAAACCGAGAAATACAAAGTTTTGGGCCAATCAAAAAACGTTTAGTCGTGGCGCAAAGCGATTGAAAATTTCAAGTGTGTTTATATGGGGAAAATATGACTTTTTTTCAGATTTTACGAAAATTTCGTTCTATAGTTTAATTTTTCCAACAAGCTGTTATATAATTCAGGATCAGTATTAACTTATCCCTCCAAAAGGCTATAAAACTTTAAAATCGAATAAAACCTCGCCAAGAAATAGCAAATGCCCCAGACCACTTTTGTGCCAAAAAAAACTTGGTCATGAAATTTGATGGCATTTTTTTCAACTTTGAGAAATTGATTAAAGTCATCATTCTTTTTTGGTGTCTATACTTATAAGTACTCGGATATGAAGTATTGTTTTATTACCACGTTGTTAACCTATTGCGCATTGAGACCGAAAATTGGAAATTTTTTTGATAAAATTTTTAAAACTCCTTTTTCAACTTTGAAAAAATTTTCTTAAACAAAATTTAAAAAAATTAATATATTACTTTAAGGTTTTATTAAATACATGTTGCAGATTAACTGTGTGAATTTTTAAGTAAATCCCTCTGCCAGAATTTTTTTGACAAGGATTTTATTTTTGCGGATTTCGAGAAAAATGGGATTTTTGTGAAATATTCTGTAAATGTACTCTTTCTATATACTTTATATCAAAAATTCATTCCTTTTCTACTTTTAAATGTTATATTTTATCTTAATAGCCTAGGGTTTCGGACTCCATTAACCATTTTGGAATTGGAGTCACATATGACCCCAACCTAATAAAAGACAATTTATTAAAAAAATTCAAATATTTTGTAAGTGCTGTCCAATTTTTAGATGCGACGCTTAAAATATAATAACCAAATGTGTAGAAGTTTCGTTCCAAAAATTTTGGGATAATTCCGAGAACGTTAACCCATTATTTGCCAAGGCCAGATTTGAATTTTAAGATATTTTTAAATAAGAATTACGAAAACGAGTTTTTCTATTACACTCGATGAAACCACTATGTAGAATTTATTTAACCCTTCAGTGTTCTTGAGATCAAAATTATCCATTGTGATATATCTTTGGTGCAATTATCTGCTTATTGCTCGCGAATATAAATTAAAACAACTTTTAACCAATTTTGTTATAAAATTACTTTATGTAATAAAGTAATAGTTGAATTTGTTGCTGTCTCACCCACCAATTTGGTGGATATTGATAAAAAAAACGCCAAAAAAAATTTCAGGTCAATAAATGAAGATGCCATTACTTATAATGGTTGACATTTTTTGATTTTTTATAATCGGTCGCTTTATATTATCTTCAATGTCACCTACATGTTTTGAAACTTCTACCATTTTATTTCCCAGTTTTAAATAGTTTATTAAATAAAAGTAAATTTCAAATAATATATATAAAAGGTAATATTAAATTAATACTACTCTTAATGGAATAAATTACAAAATTAAATCAAAGTGAATTTCAAAAAACGTCCTATTTTTTAGACATATGACTTAAGTTGTTTTAATTTATATTCGCGAGCAATAAGCAGATAATTGCACCAAAGATATATCACACTGGATTATTTTGATCCCAGGAGCACTGAATGGTTAAATAAATAAAAATTAACCGAATTATTTTTCTTAAATTCTAAATAGTGGTATCAACGAGTTTAATAGAAAAACTCGTTTTAGGTCATTTTAATTTTAAAATATCGTAAAATCCAAAGCTGGCCTTGGCAAATAATGGGTTAACGTTCTCGAATTTATCCCAATTTTTTGGAACGAAACTTCTACATATTTGGTTATTATATTTTAAGTGTCGCATCTAAAAATTGGACAGCACTTACAAAATATTTGAATTTTTTGAATCAATTGTCTTTTACTAGTTTAGGGTCATATGTGACCCCAATTCCAAAAGGGTTAATGGAGTCATATTATTTTTTTCCGAAACCCTAGGCTATTAAGATAAAATATAACATTTAAAAGTAGAAAAGTGATGAATTTTTGATACAAAGTATTTAGAAAGAGTACATTTACAGAATATTTCACAAAAATCCAATTTTTCTCGAAATCCGCGAAAATAAAATCCTTGTCAAAAAAATTCTGGCAAAGGGATTTACTTAAAAATTCACACAGTTAATCTGCAACATGTATTTAATAAAACCTTAAAGTGATAGATTCATTTTTTTAAATTTTGTTTAAGAAAATTTTTTCAAACTTGAAAAAGGAGTTTTAAAAATTTTATCAAAAAAATTTCCAATTTTCGGTCTCAATGCGCAATAGGTCAACAACGTGGTAATAAAATAATACTTCATATCTGAGTACTTATAAGTATAGAGACCAAAAAAGAATGATGGCTTTAATCAATTTCTCAAAGTTGAAAAAAATGCCATCAAATTTAATGACCTAGTTTTTTTTGGCACAAAAGTGGTCTGGGGCATTTGCTATTTCTTGGCGAAGTTTTATTCGATTTTAAAGTTTTATAGCCTTTTGAAGGGATAAGTTAATACTGATCCAGAATTATATAACAGCTTGTCGGAAGAATTAAACTATAGAACGAAATTTTCGTAAAATCTGAAAAAAAGTCATATTTGAAACACACTTGAAATTTTCAATCGCTTTGCGCCACGACTAAACGTTTTCTGATTGGCCCAAAACTTTGTATTTCTCAGTTTTTTTGCTATTCGCATATTTCTAGAGGGTGAGACCGACAGTTTGAACACTTTTTTTTATTAAGGGCCACCCTAATGCTTCGCAATTCAACTCATTTCAAATGAAGAAAACAAACTCAACACATTAACATAAACACATTAAGAATTTTAATAGACACACACATATTTAGCATTGTATAATTTTATGTAGCAACTTTAAACGATCATAACTCCAAGAAAATATTCCATACGATGAAAATCTGTAAATCTGGGTAACAGCTAAAAAGAAATAGCTTTCAGATGATAATATTTTTGTCAAAATCGGGGTGAAACTGTGAAACTTACATCGGTCACAAGAAATCGCCTTGCCTATTAGTATTATTGATTTAGATTTTTTCAATTTTTCCACATTTATTCCAAATTATATTCCAAAAGAGCAATTTTGATATTATATTTTTGCACATTGTATTTCAGAAAATATCAATTGATTTTCTAAAAGTATTAATTGTATTTCAGAAAACATGAATTGATTTTCAGAAATACTCAATTGTATTTCAGAAAACATCAATTGAATTTCAGAAAGTATCAATTGTATTTAAGAAAACATCAATTGATTTGCAGAAAACATTGAATTGAATTTCAGAAAGTATCAATTGAATTTCAGAAAGTATCAATTGTATTTCAGAAAACATCAATTGGTTTTCAGAGAGTATAAATTCTATTTCAGAAAGTATCAATTGTATTTCAGAAAACATCAATTGATTTTCAGAAAACATTAATTGAATTTCAGAACGTATTAATTGTATTTCAGAAAGTATCAATTGTATTTTAGAAAACATCAATTGATTTGCAGAAGACATTGAATTGGATTTCAGAAAGTATTAATTGTATTTCAGAAAACATGAATTGATTTTCTGAAATACTCAATTGTATTTCAGAAAACATCAACTGAATTTCAGAAAAAATGAATTGAATTTCAGAAAACATCAACTAAATTTCAGAAAGTATCAATTGTATTTCAGAAAGTATCAATTGTATTTTAGAAAACATCAATTGATTTGCAGAAAACATTGAATTGAATTTCAGAAAGTATCAATTGTATTTCAGAAAACATCAACTGAATTTCAGAAAGTATCAATCGAATTTCAGAAAGTATCAAAACATCAATTGCTTTTCAGAGAGTATAAATTCTATTTCAGAAAGTATCAGTTGTATTTTAGAAAACATCAATTGATTTGCAGAAGACATTGAATTGAATTTCAGAAAGTATTAATTGTATTTCAGAAGGTATCAATTGTATTTTAGTAAACATCAATTGATTTTCAGAAAACATTAATTGAATTTCAGAAAGTATTAATTGTATTTCAGAAAACATGAATTGATTTTCAGAATTACTCAATTGTATTTCACAAATTATCTAACGTATTTCAGAAAACATCGAATGTATTTCAGAAAACTTCAAATGTGTTTCAGAATTAAAAAGTAGTTTACCATACAATACCGAACAGTTATTATTGTTTCTGTTAAAGAAAATGGTAGCCAATATTTGGACTTATTTTTTATGCACTGGAAAATAAACTATCAATGGCAGACTCTCAATGGTAAGAAGATGAGGACTTAATTTTTTAATCAGCTACAACAACAACAACAAAAATCAGAACAGGAATCGGTAATAAAATTTTGCCTGCATCGCGATGCACAGTGGCGCCATTTGAGTTTTTTCGTTGCAAAAATCATAACTTTTGAACCAAATAAGATAATAAAAAAATTTTAAAGGCATATGATAGATAATTGATCAACCTATGAAAGAAATTTTTGGAAAGGGGGTTCTACGCCTTTTAGGTGCCTACTTATGGCTTAGAAAATATGAAATTTGGAGAAATATAAATTTTATGGGAAGTAAAATAAAATATTTTTTAAAATTTTCGATTTTTTATGTTTCTTTTTAAAGGCTTTTATGATTTAAAATTATTCCAAAAAAGATTAAAGATTTCTGAACTATAATTATTTTCTAACTCTTTTCGTGACTTTACATGCCGAAGTGTTGAAATAAGTGGATCGGAAGATGCTGCTAACATGTTGAAGAGGTCCTCATTTTGTCTCACCCTTAATGATTTGAAAGTGTTCAGCAATCTATATTTTTTTCTAGCATTTGTTTACGGACTCCTGTGCTTCTTTAGAAAGCTCTCCAATTGGCAAGTCTTATATTCAATTATATCTTTGCCATGCGACAATATTTTATGAACTGTCGGGGTCAACTTTTTCTGTGGATATAATTCTGCTGAAAGTGATGCAGTTTTCGAAGCATATTCTGCATATTTTTCAGAATCAACTTTTTCCTTGCAGTTAAAAACATTCAAGATCGTTCCCAATTTCATAACGATTTGATTGTTTATTCCAGTGACTCGAGTGTTTCCATCGTTTGAGTTTTCGTATCCGTACTTGGGGAATAACAATAAGAATGGATTTTCACAGTTATATGTCATAAATTGCGCAATAATGTATGCAACACATTTCTGGAACCATGTCTTTTTTAAAAATTTTACCTCTAGCAAAAAATGGGACAAGGACGGGCAGCTGGAAATTTTTGCATTAGGTAAAGGAATAATCAAAGAACTTATTTTGAAAATATGGCAAAAATAGAAATTTACAGTTATTTTTTTATTTTCCATCAAAGTTGAGAAATATTGAAAAAATTGATAGTTGGTAAATATCGATTTACCTGGACAAACACTAAGCAAACAATAAAATTTTTTGTTATTCTTTTCTTAATAAATAGATCTATCAATAAAACCAAAATGAATGACGATACGTTACCCAGTTTTCGAGATATTGTATCTGAAAGCGGAGCAAAATACCTAAAAATGTCCCAATTTTTTGAACACTGACAATCAGTCAACTTTGAAGGGTTATATCTTCGGAACCAAAAATCTGCTTTTAATAATATTTGAAATCGTTGGACAATTTCCTGTAAAATAGGTTTATTCAATATTTTTTAGGGCCACATCAATTTTTTTGATTTTTTCAACCCCACTTGTTCTACAGGCTCCACTGTGCGACGTCCGATTTTGAAGTGATCATGTTACAAACCATTTTTCTGAAATTCAATTGATATTTTCTGAAACATATTTGATAATTTCTGAAATACATTTGCTAATTTCTGAAATAAAGGGTCCGCCAAATAACTTTTTTTTTTTTTTTTGAAAATGCTATAAAAAAAAAACTACTGAATATTATCTCAAATTTCTTTTTTTATTTGAAAGTACAATCCTTCCGGTTAATAATGGAAAATAATTTTATTCAAATGGCTGATCGGTCCAATTTTTAAGCACATTATCGATTGAGTGCAGCTGTATTTCACCAATGGCTTCACGAATATTGTCGTTTAAAGCGTCAATTGTCTCTGGCTTGTTGGCGTAACACTTATCTTTGAGGGCACCCCACAAATAATTGTGCAACGGTGTCAAATCGCAGCTCCGAGGTGACCAAACGACATCAGCTCTGCGGTTGATAATGCGATCTTCAAAAACAGGGCGCAAAACATCGAGTGTAGCTTCGGCTGTGTGGCACGTAGCGACGTCCTGTTGAAACCAAATGTTGCCAATATCCTCCTCTTCAATTTTTGTGAACAAAATTTCGTTCAACATGGCCCGATAACGATCGCCATTGACTGTAATGGCCACTCCTTGCTCATTTTCGAAGAAATATGGCCCAATTATGCCTCTGGACCAAAATCCGCACCAAACAGTGACTCGTTTTGGGTGTATCGTCTTTTCAATGTATGCGTGCGGGTTTTCTGTGCCCCAAATGCGACAATTTTGTTTGTTTACATACCCGTCAAGATCAAAATGAGCTTCATTTGAAAAGATGATTTTTATTTTTTTTTTGGCAAAATCGGCATCTTCTGTAAGTCGATCGCAGGCCCACTTAGCGAAGCGAAAACGCATTGGATGGTCAGTTGGCTTCAACTCCTGAACCAATTGGACTTTGTATGGCGTCATACCAAGGTCTTTATGCAAAATTCGTCTCAATGATGCCTCCGAAATGTTCAATTCTTGAGAACGACGGTGAATTGATGTTGATGGGGCTTCACGCACACTTTCTGCCACAGCAGCAATATTCTCGGGTGTACGCACTGTTTTTGGCTTTTCACGCTTTGGTTTATAGATAAGGATGCCAGTTTCATTCACTTTTTTCACAATATAACGAACATACGGAGCTTCTCTTCTTCCAAAATCCGTACGCAATTTTCGCACACATTCTGCAACATTACCATGATTTTCAAAGTAATGTCGCAATATTTCCCAGCGTTGTTCAAGCGTATTCAGAACCATATTCGTTCAGCGGAAGGATAAAACTAATTATCTGTCAAATCAGACATGAGCTAAGTGTTACCATTCACGAAATAAGCACTAGTTGAAAAAAAAAACGTTAGATGGCGGACCCTTTACATTTTATATTTTCTGAAATACATTTGATATTTTCTGAAGTACAGTAAAATACTTTCCGAAATTCAATTGATGTTTTCTGAAATACATTTGACGTTTTCTGAAATACATTATATACTTTCTGAAATACATTTGATGTTTTCTGAAATACATTTGATACTTCCAGAAATTCAATTCATGTTTTCTGAAATATAATTGATACTTCTGAAATACAATTGATACTCTCTGAAATCGAATTGATGTTTTCCGAAATACATTTAATGTTTTCTGAAATACATTTGATATTATCTGAAATACATTTGATACTTTCTGAAATACAATTGTTTTTTTTTTTTTGAAATACATTCTGAAATACATTTGATACCTTCTGAAATACATTTGATACTTTCTGAAATACATTTGATGTTTTCTGAAATACATTTGATATTATCTGAAATACATTTGATACATTCTGAAATACAATTGACACTTACTGAAATTAAATTGACACTTTCTGAAATTCAATTGATATTTTCTGAAATACATTTGATACTTTCTGAAATACATTTGTTTTTTTTTTGAAATACATTCTGAAATACATTTGATACTTTCTGAAATACAATTGATACTCTCTGAAATCCAATTGATGTTTTCTGAAATACATTTAATGTTATCTGAAAAACATTTGATACTTTCTGAAATACAATTTATACTTTTTGAAATTAAATTGACACTTTCTGGAATTCAATTGATGTTTTCTGAAATGCATACGATATTTTCTGAAACACATTTCATATTATCCGATATACTTTTGATAATTTCTGAAATACAATTGATGTTTTCTGAAATATAATTGATACTTCTGAATACAATTCTGAAATCCAATTGAATTTGATACTTTCTGAAATACATTTAATATTTTTTGAAATATGTACATTTGATACTTTCTGAAATACAATTTATACTTTCTGAAATTAAATTGACACTTACTGAAATTCAATTGATGTTTTCTGAAATTCAATTGATGTTTTCTGAAATACATTTGATATTTTCTGAAATACATTTGATAATTTCTGAAAATTTTGATATTTTCTGAAATACATTTGATGTTTTCTGAAATACATTTGATACTTTCTGAAATACATTTGACAGTTTCTGCAAATCAATTGATGTGTTCTGAAATACAATTAATGTTTTCTGAAATACATTTGATACTTTCTGAAATACATTAGATGTTTCTTGAAATACATTCTGAAATACAATTGATACTTTTTGATATACAATTGACGCTTTCTGAAATTCAATTGATTTTTTCTGAAAAACAATTGGAAAAGGTGTAGTGATCTTTTAAAATAATGTTTGCAGGATTTGTGTCATTTTTTAATGTCTACTAGCAGATTCCAGCCCTCGAAATTCGAGTGCAAATTCTACGAAATTTTATTTTTTCATTAAATAAAGACCCTAAAAGTATGCTAATAAATTATAGCCAATTCAGAAATCAACACAAAAAAACAAACTCATTTTTATTAAAAACACATTAACAAATTTAGCCTTGCATAATTTTATGTATGTGTTAGTAGCAACTTTAAATGCAATTCACTCAAAATAAAGGAAAAAAAATTAAAATCTGTAAATCTGCAAAACGGCTAAAAAGAAATACCTTTCAAATAATATACGTTTAATCAAAATCGGGATAAAACAGTAGAACAAAACATCGGTCACAAGAAATCGCCTAGCCTATTAATATTCTAGATATATTCTTCTTGGTTGCTTGCAACTAAAGATATTATGTAAATAGTGAAACCACTTCCGAAATTTAAAAAATTTTTTTATTACGATTTTCTTGTTTAGCAGACCACAATACGTAAAAAATAGTCGCACAATTTTAAAAAATTTTTGCCTAGTGTAATTAAGGTATGGGTCAAATGTTTAATATATTAATCTCATCAGGTCTTACGATCCCAGAGAGCATCTTTTTTGTCTCTAAAATGTATACAACTCAACAGCATTATAAGAAACATCAAATGGTTTAATTAAATTAAGAACTGACAGCTTCTTGGTATCGCTTTGGACTTCAGTAAATGTATGGTAAAATAAAATTAGTTTGTCATATCAAAAAGTTTAGTTAAACTTACATTTAATTTATTAAAAATTCTATATATAAAGCCAGTTTAAAACCTTCAGAAAAAACTTTAACCTTTAAAATTAAGTTAAAAACAAATGCTTTTGATATCTGTTTTTTGGACAACAAACAAAAAGCATTAAACATATGAGCCAATTTTTATCAACCGATTAAAATAAAATCAACAATCAACAAAAAATAAATAAAAAAATAAATATATATACATATATAAAAAAAAAAACAAAATCACAATACCTGTTACAATGCTGATGTCATCTTCATGTGAGCGATGACCGGATGATCCTTCAGATAGACTCGAACTTGCTGAACTGTATGGCATATGCTCAGATGGACAGGGTGATGGTGGTCCATGATGGCCACACATACTGCTGTTATTACGTGCCAATGTACCCATTAAACTACCACCGCCAATGCTACCATTGGCACTTAGCCAACCAATACCAGAACGTCTTTTGGGATTGTAACGTGGTGGGCCGCGAAAAGGTACTACATATTTTCGTGATTTTTGAATTGTAGTATAAGGAGGTAGTAAATGTTGATATTCGTTTAATTTAATTTTTTTTTTTTTTTTAAATTTCTTTGTTAGTTCTTTAAAGTTCAATGGTAGTAGAATATTATTTCTTAAGCAGTAAAGCATTATTTGGCAGTTTTTGTTTTGAAGACATTACATGGCTCAATGTCTTAGAGTGTAATGAAATTTATGAGCAATTCATTGAAGCAAATTTGTATTTAAATCGTTATATGGCGCATTACATATAACGCATTTCGTACATTGTAATACATTTTGAAGTATTGAAAGGTAATGTAATTTTTTTTTATTTTTGTTTATAATCTATAACATTTTGCAATTTTTTTTAATAACATAAACAATATTTGTGACTATAAAATTATTTTTATATTTTTACTCAATCTATTATCGTGTTGTATTAAGTTTAGTAAATAATTTTGAAACATTTATCATACATTTATTTATAATTTTGTTACTTACAAAAAGGACATCAACAGTTACAAATTGTACTAAAGAGTTCTAAACAAACTTTGTTCAAGTTTAAAATTTTAAATTCTGTATCAGAGAATATTGTTAGCAACATGTGTACTGATAAACTTATAAAACATTTATTGGTCCTGTTAATATTGATAGCAATTATATTGAAGTTTTGCAATTTCCATAACAAAAAGTTTGCAGAAATACCGTTTTATATATATAAATTATTATGTAAACATGTTTAGCAACATTTTTAGAAAAATGTGTAGCAACATGTTTACATAATAATATTTAAATTAATTATATAACAGCCAACAAATTTATTTTGCTAGCTATTTTTAAATCATTCATAATAATTTAGTTTAATAAAATAAATTTGTTTTGTAGATATAATTAAAAAAAAAAAAATTATGCTTGCAAAATGTTTCATAAAATGATTCATTTCTAAAATCTATGTATGTATATACAAAGCATTTTTCTGTTTGATGTTAATGTTTTCTGAAATTTCTCTCGCGACTCGAAAATTTTTCTGTTATTAAGTATTTTTTCTAAAGCATTAAGAGCCCTTCTGAAAACTATCAAATCAAGGTGGTGTATTTTTTAAAGTATTTTTTAAATTATTTACAAAAACTTTAAATATTCAAAAATGTTGCCAGTTACTTTTTTTAGCATTCGCCGTAATTTTATTATACAGATAATTTCTAAAGGCCCAGTTTTAGTTGAAAGTTATTACAATATCGTAAAATTTTACTAGCAACATGTTTTTAATATTTTTATAACGTTCACATTTTATGTTGCTAGAACATTTATTCATCATTGATCAGAGTAAAGTTAGCAAATATAAATTAAATATTGCTATTGCAGATAATGTTGCTAGAAACATTTTTAACATATACTGTTTAAAGTCAAAATATAAATTAATGATGCCTCTCCTAAAATAATTAAAACTTCCTATATTTACGAGTACTTAAGTTAACATATTACAATAAGCAGAAAACATTTTCATTTAAACTAGCAGATTCCAGCGCTCGAAATTCGATTGGAATTTCTAGGCACCTTTATTTTTCAACTTATCCAATTCACAAACCAACACTTTTCTGGTTTATTATTATTGTGAATGAAGATGACAAACTCATTAACAAATACATTAACAAATTTAATGAACACACACATAGCATATGTATAATTTTATGTATGTGTTAGTAGCAACTTTAAATTCAAGTTACTCAAAAGAAAGGACAAAATTAAAAAATCTGTAAATCTGGAAAAACAGCTGAAAAGAAATACCTTTCAAATAATATACATTTGGTCAAAATCGGGATAAAATGGCAGAACAAAACATCGGTCACAAGAAAACGCCTAGCCTATTACTATTATAGATTACCAGCCTCTTTTTAAGTTTCATTTAACATTATATGAAATTTTTGCACTAACGGCTTGATTTTAGATGTTCTAAATAACACATTAACAGATCTAATTTTCTAAATGCATAAGTCATTAAAAAAGAGCGAAATTTAGTTCTAGAATTTCGAAAATTGTTAAATAATTATTTTACCTACACGTTTAATTCTTAATAAACATTTTTTTATCGTTTATAATGTTAGGTCACCCTATATTTTTGGATATTGTTGTCCGTAGCCAGTTATTGTACTTTGAAGTCTTGTTTTTTTAAATTCTAATGCATAAACATTTTCTGATTTGAAATCAAATGTTGCAATAAATATTTGGAAAACTTAAAAACATACATGACTAATCTTTAAACGTACATGATTCAAGATTTCTATAAAAAAATCATGTGAGTCCGATCACAGGGGATGTGTTAACATCTAGTTATTAAAGATTTTTTATGGCAATTTTTTAAAATCAAACAGAAAGCGTCATCTATGTATCACTTATAGCAATCAACTGCAGGGGCTCTGCCAATATAAAAATATTATTATTATTTCAACCGGTTAGTTTTTAATTTTTGGTTTTTTATTTTTCATTTATATTTTTAATTTTTTCATTTTTAGTTTTTCGTTTTCCATTTTTTTATTTTAATTTTTAATTTTTTATTTTTCAGTTTTCATTTTTAATTTTTTATTTTTAATTTTTCATTTTTTATTCTTATTTTTTTTTCATTTTTAATTTTTTATTTCTCATTTTTAATTTTTATTTTCCATTTTTCATTTATAATTTTTTATTTTTCAGTTTTCATTTTTCATTTTTTATTTTTCATTTTTATTTTTTTTTCATTTTTTATTTCTCATTTTTCATTTTTTATTTTTAGTTTTTTTTTCATTTTTCATTTTTTATTTCACATTTTTAATTTTTTATTTTTCATTTTTTATTTTTCGTTATTTATTTTTCACTTTTTTTTTAGTTTTTCATTTTTAATTTTTCATTTTTTATTTTTTATTTTTCATTTTTATTTTTCATTTTATATTTTTCATTTTTATGTTTAGTCTTTAATTTTTAATTTTTCATTTTCCATTTTTTATTTTTCATATTTTATTTTAATTTTTATTTATTTTTTCGTCTTTATTTTTAATTTTTCATTTCTTATTTTTCATTTTTAAATTTTTATTATTCATTTTTCATTTTTTTATTTTTCATTTTTCAATTTTTATTTTTTATTTTTAATTTTTCGTTTTTCATTTTCTATTTTTCATTTTTTATTTTTCAGTTTTCATTTTTAATATTTTATTTTTCATTTTTAATTTTTTTTCATTTTTTATTTTTCATTTTTTATTTTTTATTCTTAATTTTTTTTCATTTTTAATTTTTAATTTTTTATTTTTCATTTTCCATTTTTCATTTATAATTTTTTATTTTTCAGTTTTCATTTTTATTTTTTTTTACATTTTTTTTTTTTTTTTAATTTTGTATTTCTCATTTTTAATTTTTTATTTTGATTTTTTGTCATTTTTTATTTCTCATTTTTAATTTTTAATTTTTCATTTTTCGTTATTTATTTTTCACTTTTTATTTTTAGTTTTTTATTATTAATTTTTCATTTTTTATTTTTTATTTTTCATTTTTTATTTTTCGTTTTTATTTTTCATTTTTATTTTTAGCTTTTAGCTTTTAATTTTTTATTTTTCATTTTCCATTTTTTATTATTCATTTTTTATTTTTAATTTTTTTATTTATTTTTTCTTCTTTATTTTTAATTTTTCATTTCTTATTTTTCATTTTTAAATTTTTCTAATTCATTTTTCATTTCTTTATTTTTCATTTTTCAATTTTAATTTTTTATTTTTCATTTTTCGTTTTTCGTTTTTCATTTTCTATTTTTAATTTTTTATTTTTTAATTTTTTATTTTTTGATTTTTTATTTTTAATTTTTTTGAATTTTTTATTTTTCATTTTTTATTTTTTATTCTTAATTTTTTTTCATTTTTCATTTTTTATTTTTTATTTCTCATTTTTAATTATTCATTTTCCATTTTTCATTTATAACTTTTTATTTTTCAGTTTTCATTTTTAATTTTTTATTTTTCATTTTTATTCTTTTTTTTTAATTTTGTATTTCTCATTTTTCATTTTTTATTTTTAATTTTTTTTCATTTTTAATTTTCTATTTCTCATTTTTAATTTTTCATTTTTCGTTATTTATTTTTCACTTTTTATTTTTAGTTTTTTATTATTATTTTTTCATTTTTTATTTTTTATTTTTCATTTTTTATTTTTTATTTTTCATTTTTTATTTTTCGTTTTTATTTTTCATTTTATATTTTTCATTTTATGTTTAGTTTTTAATTTTTCATTTTCCATTTTTTATTATTAAGTTTTTATTTTTAATTTTTATTTATCTTTATTTTATTTGTCTTTATTTTTAATTTTTCATTTCTTATTTTTCATTTTCCATTTTTAAATTTTTATTTTTCATTTTTTTATTTTCCATTTTTAAATTTTTATTTTTTATTTTTCTTTTTACATTTTCTATTTTTCATTTTTTATTTTTAATTTTTTATTTTTCATTTTTAATTTTTAGTTTTCTTTTTTCATTTTTTATTTTTAATTTTTAGTTTTTCATTTTTCATTTTTTATTTTTCATTTTTATTTTTAATTTTTTTATTTTTAATTTGTAATTTTTTTTTCATTTTTTATTTCTCATTTTTAATTTTTTTTTTCATTTTTCATTTTTTATTTATCATTTTGAATTTTTCATTTTTTATTTTTAATTTTTTATTTTTAATTTTTTATTTTTAATTTTTTATTTTTCAGTTTTCATTCTTCATTTTTTATTTTTCACTTTTTATTTTTCATTTTCCATATTTTATTTTTCATTTTTTATTTCAAATTTTTTTTATTTATTTTTTCGTTTTTCGTTTTTATTTTTAATTTTTCATTTCTTATTTTTCATTTTTATTTTTCATTTTTCAATTTTTATTTTTTATTTTTCATTTTTCATTTTTTTATTTTTCATTTTTCATTTTTTATTTTTCATTTTTCGTTTTTCATTTTTTATTTTCCATTTTTATTTTTCATTTTTCATTTTAAAACAGGTTATTACATATCATAATTTTTTCACCAATACAATCGTAAGTCACCCCGATTATGTCTTACGGCTCACATATTACGCTGTTTTTGTGATTGTATTGTGAAATAAAACTTTACCCCCCTGCGCGTATAGATGTTTACACATCAACAAGAAAACGCATGTAAAAATTGTCAATATATACAGCTGACATATGATAAAGAGAGCTTATCATTGGGTGGGTGATATAAATAAACTTTGGTTAGACCAAAATTATAGGTATAAGAAGAGATTTTGTTTCGTTATATTTTATTTCTGTCAGATCTTCTGATTTTAATGCTCACCAATATAAATAACAACATTCTGTGATCACAAGCGATAATCGCCTAAGTCGACTTAAGAACGATTTGAGTTATGTAAACTATCATATTCTACTGACAACGCTTTATATTTACGTGAAATCCCCATTTCCCTAGCACGGTTTTTTAAAAAGATATTAATAAAAATATGCTGGCCTAAGTAGTAATGAAGTCCCATTACATTTATATAAAAAGTTGTTTTTCTCGAAAGCATGATTTTCGACTTAGGCGGTTAATGCTTGTGACCACAGATGTATAGGAAAATAGCATGCAACATAACTGTTTCAACATCTCAATAAACCGCATATCGTTAATGTTGCCGAGAAATGTACACAATGCTGAATTTCCATTTTTTGTTCAAAGAACTTAAGCGAAGTGGATAGGCTTTTATAGAAGATTCTTGAAATGTTGCTAGAAACATTTTTTTTACAATTTAAATCTTCAGAATTTAAATCTTCAGAGTGTAATAATGTTGCAAAGATTTTAGCTCCACAACTATTCATGAACAGCAATATTGAAATAGCAAATTTTTATTTTTAGCACATAAATCTACTTGGTGTGATTATGTAGAAATGTTGCTAGCAACATTCATTGCTATGGTTTGAGTATTATCAATTTACATGTATATGTATATGGACGGATGACGAAACTTAAGCCCAATTATATCATCTTGCCTTAATATTTGCAATTAACTATTAAGATTGCTTCCTTTCACTAAGCATTACCAAGAAAATTGATGGGAATTATCAACATGATAATTAATGAATAGATATTAAGGTACTATTACTTACGTTTAGGACATTTGCATGAGGTTAAATAACAAAATTTTGCATTATATTTTATTTGTACAAAACTATCGGTGAGACATTCTAATAATGTTTCATAAGTTTTAAAAAAGAAGCAACACACTACAAACAACATGACAAACAAACTTCGTTTGTTAAAAAACAACAAGTATTAAATAATAAGAAAGATAAAAACTAAATAACGAAACACAACTAACGGATATAAAATATTGAATAAAAGTATACATATAATATATAACTATATAAATACATATATTAAATTAACTACTTAATAGTTGTATTTATTTGTATTTATATGTTTTGAATATAAAAAAAACGTGACATTTATATATTTATAAGAACAACAAACGTTTAAAAACAAGCAAACAACATATATTCAAAAGTTATATGATTGAATGATGATATTAAATTATAGTTTATGAATGTTTCCTATTTAATGCTGATGTTGATAATGTTGGTTGATATTATGATATTTATGGTGGGAGGTTTAAAAAAAATATATTCTCATTTTTGGGTATTTACTTGAGTGAGACAACGTAAATTTATGCCAGAAATTATAAATAATTTTTGTATAGTACGATAAATAATTTTTATAGATTGAGTAAAAAAATAAATAGAATTTTAGAAATATTAAAAATGTTTTTAACAAATTTTTGAAATAAGTTATAGTTATAAAGGCGATTGCAAGAAATTAAATTATAATGTTTTGTAATATATTTCCTTATTGAGTTTTGATAACAAATATGACGATAAATGTTGCTAGAAATACTAAGAAACATAAATCTATATTTTTTGTTTAATTTGATAAATTTCAAAAATATTTAGTTTCACCGAAGCGTGTTGACACCCAACTTTTATAACATAAACATTTTTCTATGTTGCTAGCAACATGTAATGTTGTTGAAATGTTGAAAATAAATTTATAAAATTTTAGGGACTTTTTCGAAACAGATCTGTCGAAAAAATTATCTTAGCTGTATATCCATTTGTTTAGGGTTAGCAACATGAGGCCAAGCAATGCTTAAGAGAATTCAAAATGTTGCATTGACTCGGTTAGTCTAATGTTAAGAAACACTGAAGACTTTCAAATAAATAAAAAAATTTAAGGAAAATAAAGTTAAAGATATGCTCAATAAATATTTAACATTTAATATATCATGTTTATAACAATTTGCTGATATTTGTATTTAATTTATAGAATTCACAAATTTCCAGTAAAACTCCTTTTTTTTTAAAGCAACATCTGTTTAGTTCACTTAAAAGCGAATTACAGATTTTAGGACGCTATTGCAAAAAACACCGTAAAAATTTCAAAACTTGTAATTTGTGTTTCTTCTTAAAAAATAATCGGGAGTATGTAATTTGAAATTAACACGAAGAAAGAATTTTTGAAACTTATGAATAAAGTACTAAATATTAAATATGCAAATTTTTGAAATAAAAGTACCTTTTCTAATATATATCGCACACATAATTCAAAAGTGACTCAACTCAAAATTTTCATTTTTCAGAAATCGACAATTGAAACAATTAAATTATAAAGAAAGACATAACATAGAGCAAGACATAACTGTTTTTTAGCAACAGTTAACAAAACAAAACACTCTGATATTTTTTTTTTTATAGATAAACAAGTGTATTGTGCACACTTTAAGCATATAAACCCGAAAAATGAAAATTTTTAGTTGAGTCACTTTTAAATTATATGTGCGATATGTAGAAAAAACAAAATTTTATTAAAAATGTACTTTAAATAAACAACAACTAGAAAGCATGAAACGTTTTATAAACAAGTTATTTTTATTGGAAAAGTAACTTTATTTGGAAAATTAACTTTTATTGAGAAACTAAAGCATTGTTCACTTGAAGTCCGGTCGCATAAAGTTGTTAATATCTTTTAATGAAAAAAGCGATTAAAAAAGTGTAAACTACGAATTGATACTTATTTTTAAATACTAGCAGATTCCAGCCCTCGAAATTCGAGTGCAAATTCTAGAAAATTGTATTTTTTCATTAAATAAAAACCCTAAAAGTATACTAATCAATTATAACCAATTCACAAATCAACACAAAAAACAAACTCATTTTTATTACAAACACATTAACAAATTTAATAAACACACACATAGGATCGTATAGTTTTATGTATGTGTTAGTAGCAACTTTAAATGCAATTTACTCAAAACAAAGGAAAAAATTTAAAAATTTGTAAGCCTGTAAAACGGCTAAAAAGAAATATCTTTCAAATAATATACGTTTGGTCAAAATCGAGATAAAACGGTAGAACAAAACATTGGTCACAAGAAATCGCCTTGCCTATCAATATTATAGATATAAAAAAATTAATAAAAAAAAAACTAAAACTCTATTTACTCTATTAAAAGTCCTTTTGATCCACTTGCGCTGCGTGTTTTTTCCAAATTGCCGGCATTTATCCATTTTTGTATATTTGTATTTTGGTTCATCATCTCCTCATTTCGTTGCAACATACAATTTTTGCCCTGGTATTTTTTTTGAGGTCCATTTTGACTTATGTTTCATCATCCATAATAAGGCAAATCTAAAATTTTGTTAAAACTTTTTCGTAAAGAATTCGTGCCCGTTTAATAGCAACAGTATTTTGCTTTTCACCCCGATTTAGGTATTTTATTGCTCGATATGGTCGGCGTATTCTTCTTGCAGTACTTACGATGGTGCCATATTGGGCGGTCACTGTCGGAGAGTCCTGGATTACGCTTTATTGTACGCAATATTTTGTTTGTAAGTTCTGGGTTTGTTTTGGGAACTTTTTACATTCTTTTTATTCACGATCTGTGCTTAAAGTTTGCTTGTCTCGTTTTAAAACATCATTTACAGTACTTTTTGGTGTTCATTAAACCTGACCATGTCAAATTTTTCAGAAATTTGTGCACAATTTTTTTTCTACTTAGATTTTCCATTCTTTACCACGCGTATAAATCTATTCCAACTAATTAAAAACTTTGCGAAAATATCGGTGCTTATGTTTAGAAAATAAAATTGAAAACGACTTTAAGTGTGGCCAATATGCTTTTAAAAAACGTTCTGCAGTGTGACCGGATTTTATGTGAACAATGCTCTACCATTTATTTAAAAAAAAACCTTTTGAAAAAAAAGATATTTTTTAGAAAGAAGTTGTTTATATTAAAAAAAAGTACTTTTATATTAATTTTTTTATTAAAAAAGTACTTTTTATTCAAAAAGTACTTTTTACTTTTACTTTTTATTCAAAAAGTACTTTTTATACTTTTTTATTCAATATGTACTTTTTAGTACATTTGATTAAAAAGTACTTTTTAAAATACTACCTTTTATAAAGAATAACCTTTTTTAAAATAGTACCTTTTACTAAAAACATTCTTTTTATTAAGAAAGTAGCTTTTATTAAAAAAGTACCTTAAATTAAAATGAACATTTTATTAAAAAAGTAACTTTTATTAAAAAAGTACCTTTTATTTAATTTAATAAAAAAGTACTTTTTATAAGAAATTATCTCTAATTAAAAAAGTTATTTTAATTAAAAAGTACATCTTATTAAAAAAATAACTTTGATTAAAAAATACCTTAAATTAAAAAATACCTTTTATTAAAAAAGTATTCTTTTTCAAAAAAGTACCTTTAAAAAAATACCTTTTATTAAAAAGTATCTTTTTTAAAAGGGTAGTTTTTATTAAAAAAGTATCTTTTATTAAAAAAGTACCTTTTATTAAATAACTATTATTAAAAAAGTACCTTTTATTAAAAAGTACCTTTTATAACCTTGTTTTTAATAAAAAAAAGTACTTCTATATTATCTTTTTGAATAAAAAGTACTTTTTAGTACATTTGATTAAAAAGTACTTTTTTTTAAAGTATCGTTTTTGAAATGCTACCATTTATAAAGTATAACCTTTTTTAAAATAGTACCTTTTACTAAAAACATTCTTTCTATTACGAAAGTAGCTTTTATTAAAAAAGTACCTTAAATTAAAATTAAAATTTTATTTAAAAAAATATCTTTTATTAAAAAAGTACCTTTTATTTAATTTAATAAAAAGTACTTTTTATAAAAAATTTATCTCTAATTAAAAACGTTATTTGAATTAAAATGTACATCTTATTAAAAAATAACTTTGATTAAAAAATACCTTTAAAAAATACGTTTTATTAAAAAATTATTCTTTTTTAAAAAAGTACCTTTAAAAAAATACCTTTTATTAAAAAAGTATCTTTTATTAAAAAAGTATCTTTTATTAAAAAAGTACATTTTATTAAATCAGTACCTTTTATTATAAAATTATCTTTTATTAAAAAAGTACCTTTTATTAAAAAATACCTTTTATTATAAAAGTACCTTTTATTAAAAGGTACCTTTTATTATAAAAGCAGCTTTTATTAAAAAGTAACTTTTATTAAAAAAGTACCTTTTATTAAAAAGTACATTTAAAAAAGTACCTTCTATTAAAAAAAAGTACATTTTACTAAACAAGCATCTTTTATTAAAAAGTACCTTTTATTAAAAAGTACCTTTTATTAAAAAGTACCTTTTATTAAAAAGTACCTTTTATTAAAAAGTACCTTTTATTAAAAAGTACCTTTTATTAAAAAGTACCTTTTATTAAAAAGTACCTTTTATTAAAAAGTACCTTTTATTAAAAAGTACTATTTATTAAAAAGTACCTTTTATTAAAAAGTACCTTTTATTAAAAAGTACCTTTTATTAGTACCTTTTATTAAAAAGTACCTTTTATTAAGAAGTACCTTTTATTAAAAAGTACCTTTTATTAAAAAGTACCTTTTATTAAAAATTACCTTGTATTAAAAAGTACCTTTTATTAAAAAGTACCTTTTATTCAAAAGTACCTTTTATTAAAAAGTACCTTTTATTAAAAAGTACCTTTTATTAAAAAGTACCTTTTATTAAAAAGTACCTTTTATTAAAAAGTACCTTTTATTAAAAAGTACCTTTTATTAAAAAGTACCTTTTATTAAAAAGTACCTTTTATTAAAAAGTACCTTTTATTAAAAAGTACCTTTTATTAAAAAGTACCTTTTATTAAAAAGTACCTTTTATTAAAAATTATCTTTTATTAAAAAGTACCTTTTATTAGTACCTTTTATTAAAAAGTACCTTTTATTAAAAAGTACCTTTTATTAAAAAGTACCTTTTATTAAAAAGTACCTTTTATTAAAAAGTACCTTTTATTAAAAAGTACCTTTTATTAAAAAGTACCTTTTATTAAAAATTATCTTTTATTAAAAAGTACCTTTTATTAGTACCTTTTATTAAAAAGTACCTTTTATTAAAAAGTACCTTTTATTAAAAAGTACCTTTTATTAAAAAGTACCTTTTATTCAAAAGTACCTTTTATTAAAAAGTGCCTTTTATTAAAAAGTACCTTTTATTAAAAAGTACCTTTTATTAAAAAGTACCTTTTATTAAAAAGTACCTTTTATTAAAAAGAACCTTTTATTAAAAAAGTACTTTTTATTAAAAAAATACCGTTTATTAAAAAGTGTCTTTTATTAAAAAATTACCTATTATTATGAAAGTGCCTTTTATTAAAAGATACATTTTTTATTAATAAAGTACCATTTATTGAAAAAGCTACTTTTATTAAAAAAGTACCTTTTAATTAAAAAGTACCTGTTATTAAAAACTACGTTTTATTTAAAAAATGCCTTTTATTTAGTAAAAAGTACCTTTTATTAAAAAAGTATATTTTACTAAAAAAGCTTTTTTTATTAAAAATACGTTTTATACGTTTATTAAAAAAGTATCTTATATTAAAAAAGAACTTTTTATATAAAAGTACTTTTTATTTAAAAAAGTATCTTTTATTATTAATATAAGTACCTTTTATCAAATCAAGTACCTTTTATTAAAAAATCACATTTAACAAAAACGTATCTTTTTAAAAAAAGTGCGTTTTATTAACAAATACCTTTTATTTAATAAAAAGTACATTTTATTAAAAAAAAGTATATATTATTAAAAAAAGTATTTTTAATTGAGAATTAAAATTTTATTAAAAAAGTACTTTTTATTAAAAAAAGTACCTTTATTAAAAAAGTAATTTTTAATAAAACAAGTACCTTTATTAAAAAAGTACTTTTTAATAAAAAAAAAGTACATTTATTAAAAAAGTATTTTTTTTAATAAAAAAAGTACCTTTATTAAAAAAGTATCTTTTATTAAAAAAGTATTTTTAATTAAAAAAGTAAATTTTTTTTAAAACGTTAGTTTTATTAAAGAGCTTCGTTTTTATAAAAGTACCTTTTATTTTAAAAGTAACTTTTCTTTAAAAAAATATCTTTTATTAAAACAGTACCATTTAATAAAGAAAAGTATCTTTTATTAAAATAAGTACCTTTTATTCAATCAATTCTACTTGAACTATCTTAAATTAATGTATTTTTCTTAGTTAACTTTCCGAAAAAAATTTTCCCGCAAAATTTGTGTATCCAATTTTAATTAGCAACATGTTTATATTATGTTTCATTATTTATATTTTGGAACGATTTTCTAAAAAGAAAAGTTAATGTTTACGAACAAGTTGAAGAAACATGCTAGCTAGGCCTTGTTTGTTCACATTGTTATCAGGATTAAAAACCCATTAAAGGAATATAAAAGATTTTTAAAATAAAACAAAAATTTGCCATGAATTCTCTTTTTTTTTTGTTTGTTATGAAAGAAGGGGAGTGATTTGATGGTATGTATATAAATGTTGCTACATTATTTTTTAAACAAATAAGCAATTGCATTGACTTACCCACATCATCCGTTTTATAATTTTGTATTATTTCAGCCAATTCCAAATTACCAGCTATTACAGCAACCTAAATCATTTTTTTTTTTTTTAGAAAACAAAAGAAAATTAAAAATTTTAAAATAAAAAAGAAAAATATTCTCTTTATCAATAAAAAATAATTAAAAAACCAATTAAAAACAAAATCTACAAAATTATGAAAATAAAAAACTAATAATTTACAAACAAGAAATAAGTACTACAGGAACCCTTTTATACAGGTAAACCAAAATATTTTTTACGGAATTCTTTTATATTTTTCTTTTCACAATTAATATTATTGAATAAATTCCTTATTTTGTAGAGTAAATACCTGATAAGGAGTTTGATTGGCATAATTTTGCGCACCACGTTGGGCACCACGAAATAGAAGCATTCTAGCACAAGCCTCTTGATTGTTAACAGCGCATACATGCAATGGTGTATTACCGGAAGCATTACGGCCATCCATGTCAGCACCATAAAACAATAAATGTTCCAAATGCTGGACAAGACCGTGTCGACAGGCCTAATATAGTTTTATTGTTTACATATACATATATATATTTTAAGGTAGTAGGTAGAGTTTGGTAGTAGTTGTAGTAATAGTATTTTTTTTTTAAATTTTGTTTTAAACCCCACAATAAATATAGAAGATTTGTTTTTGTAACCGAAAATAGTAAAATATAAAAAAAAAATTATTGTTGGGTTAGCAATTTGAATTTAAATACGCTGTTTATTCATAAGTAAATGTAGGTATGTAAAAATAAGAAAAACCAGAGCTTATAAAGGAATTAACGTTTTAATTAGGAAATATTTAAAAAAAAAATAATGTTGCCACTAAAATAACCCATTTTATGATGTTAAACGATGTTATATAGCACTAACAACAAAGAGTATATATAGGAAGACATTTCGTTTCGCTCAATTTTAATTCGCACATATTCCGAACTGAGAATGAAGCCAGATTATGTTGTTGAACAGTGTTTGTATACGTTTTTGCTTAGAAAGATATATGAACAAATGTTCAGAAACATGTTTCAAGATCTCAATAAACAAAAAAAAAAAAAAATAAAGGCTACAAAAAAATCCACTAAATATTTCAAAAAAAAATTTCTGAGACAAGAGAACTTTCTAGAGTTAGAGCAAAGTGTATAGGCTTTGATCTAAACTTCATTAACATACAACAAGCTGCTAGAAACATTAAAGTAGGCCGCACTTTTAAAACATTTCAAATAAAGTAAATAAATATTACACAATTTTCAAGTACCTTAAATGTAAGAAAGTTCGGCAAAGGGTCTCAAATCAA
This sequence comes from Cordilura impudica, assembly GCA_963682025.1. Taxonomy (NCBI): domain Eukaryota; kingdom Metazoa; phylum Arthropoda; class Insecta; order Diptera; family Scathophagidae; genus Cordilura; species Cordilura impudica. The sequence continues at coordinate 183,942,259 of OY821521.1, forward strand.
TTATTATTGTATCGAAATTATGTTAAACAAATAAGAAAATTATAGTCGGTCTAGACTCTATACAAACGATGCGATACCCTTAGTCTTATGTCCAACAAATTGGGTATGGAAAATAAGCATAAACCAAATTTTAGTAGATTTATAAAATTTTTTGCCTGCAGATCTTAAAAAGTTTATATCGGGTGCTATATTTACATGGACCGATCCTGGCCATATTTGGTGGTCACTTTTTTTCTGCAAAAACATATACAAACCAAATTTGAGAAAAATCTGTGCAATATTTTTGTTATTAATATGTTTAATTGAAGATAGGAAAGTAGCTTCAAAACCCTTTAGGGTTTATTTTTGCACTACTTATTAATGTAGTTAATAAAACACAAAAAACCAATTTGACCGAGATTTATATATGTTAATTTGGGTCTTATGGCTAGGGACTAGGTCTGCAGATGCACCGATTTTCACAAATTTCAATACCGTTCGTCGTATGGACGTGGACACACGGATGGACGGACGGACATCGCTAAGTCGACTCAAGAAAGTGATTATGAGTTGATCGGATGGGTCAAGGTCAAATATTGTTGGTAGTTACAAAAATAAGCACAAAGTCATTATACCCGAACCACATAGTGGTATATGGTATAAAAAATGTTTGTCCTTTATAGCAGACTTCACCATTGGGCCGATCGTCTTGAAATTTTTACAAGAGGTAACTGCCTATCCAGAAGGAAAAGTAGGCTATATATTTTTTGGATTTTTCAAGTGGGCGTGGCACCTCCCATATAAAGAGAATTTTTAATATCTAAGTTTAACATATAATATCTGAAGTACTATGAGAGCAACAGCTCTGAAACTATGCAGATGTACATTGGGTTAGCCCTTCATTATATGGAGGGTAAAAGAAGTGTTCGAATTTATAGTCTCACCCCCTAGAAATATGCGAATAGCAAAAAAAAAAAAAAAAAAAAAAAACTGAAAAATACAAAGTTTTGGCTCAATCACATAAATTTAGAGGTGCCTCAACGCGACTGACAATTTCAAGTGCGTTTAGAAGGAGAAAATATGAAATTTTTTTTTCCAGATTTTACGAAAATTTTGTTCTACAATTAAATTTTTTTCGACAAGTTGTTATATGAATCGATATCAGTACTAAATTATTTCTTCAAAAAGTTATACAAATTCAAACTCGAGTAAAAGCTCGCCAAGAAATAACAAATGCCCCAGACCACTTTTGTGCCAAAAAAAACTCTAGGCCATGAAATGTGATGAACATTTATTCAACTTTAACAAATTGATTAAAGCCACAATTTTTTTTTTGTCTCTATACCTATAAGTACTCAGATATGAAGTATTGTTTTATTACCACGTTGATAACCAATTGCAAAAATGAGAGCAATGATGTAACATTTTTTTGACAAAATTTTGAAAACTCCTTTTTCAAGTTTTAAAAAATTTTCTTAAATAAAATTTTATAAAATGGATCTGGCACTTCAAAGTTTTGTTAAATATATGATAGAGATTAACTGTGTGAATTTTTAAGTAAATTCCTCTTCCAGAATTATTTTTTACAAAGAATTTTTTTTTGCGGATTTCGAGACAAATTAGTTTTTTGTGAAATATTCAGTAAATGTACTCTTTTTAAAGACTTTGTATCAAAAATTTATCAGTTTCCTACTTTTAAATGTTATATTTTATCTTAATAGCCTAGGGTTTCTGAAAAAAAATAATATGACTCCATTAACCCTTTTGGATTTGGGGTCACATATAACCCCAAGCTAATAAAAGACAATTTATTTAAAAAATTCAAATATTTTGAATTTTAGTTGTAACACTTTAAATCTAAGAACCACTTGTGCAAGTCTTATAGCACAATTTTATGTCCAAGCCCATATTAAGGGTTTCATCTAGTTTACTAGAACATTTAATTTTTTTAAATATGCCAAAATTCAAAGTTTGGCCTCGGCAAGGAATGGGTTAACGTTGTTCGATTTATTCTAAATTTTTAGACTGGTTATTATATTTGGTTATTATATTTTAGGCATCACATCTAAAAATTCAAGAGCACTTACAAAATATTTGATTTATTTGAATAAATTATCTTTCATTAGCTTGGGGTCATATGCGACCCCAAGTCCAAAAGGGTTAATGGGGTCATATTATATTTTCAGAAGCCCAGGCTATTAAGATAAAATATAACATTTAAAATTAGAAAACTGATAAATTTTTGATAAAAAGTATTTAGAAGGAGTACATTTACTGAATATTTCACAAAAACTCATGTTTCTCGAAATCCGCAAAAAAAAATTCTTTGTAAAAAAAGTTTTGGTAGAGGAATTTACTTAAAAATTCACACAGTTAATCTCTAACATATATTTAATAAAACTTTAAAGTGCCAGATCCATTTTTTGAAATGTTGTTTAAGAAAATTTTTTAAAGCTTAAAAAGGGGTTTTCAAAATTTTATCAAAAAAATTTTCCATATTTGCTCTCATTTCGCAATAGGTTAACAACGTGATAATAAAACAATACCACATATCTGAGTACTTATAGATATAGAGACCAAAAAGAATTTTGGCTTTAATCAATTTTTTTAAAGTTCAAAAAATGTTCATCACATTTCATGACCTAGAGTTTTTTTTTGGCACAAAAGTGGTCTGGGGGCATTTGTTATTTCTTGGCGAGTTTTATTCGATTTTGAAGTTATATAGCTTTTTGAAAAAATAATTTAGTACTGATATCGATTCGTGTAACAACTTGTCGAAAAAGTTAAATATACTCTAGAACGAAATTTTCGTAAAATCTGAAAAAAAAACTCATATTTGCCCCATATAAACAGACTTGAAATTTTCAATCGCATTGAGTCACCTCTAAACATTTTTTGATTGACCCAAAACTTTGTATTTCTCAGTTTTTTTGCTGTTGCATATTTCTAGGAGGTGAGACCGAGAGTTTGAACACTTTGTTTTATTAAGGGCCACCCTAATGTACATATTAAACTAATTTGAATAGTTGCGAAGAAAATGGGCGGGATCGGGCCAATGGGCGTGACACCCACCATACAAAGTAAATATTTAATGTCATATACCTAGTGTACTGTAATAGATAAAGTCTTGGGACTTAGTGTGTGGTTATAAGTTATCAACGTTAGTACTCGCAAAAAATGGGCGGGATCAAACCAGTGGGCGTGGCACCTCCCATATAAAAAATATCTTGAGTACTATGAACCTGACAGTCTTGAAACTAGCTGTGAGTCCACGAATGATGAGTGTGAGTAGTTGTGTGAAAAATGGGCGGGATCAAACCAGTGGGTGTGGCACCTTCTATACATGGCAAATACATATCATCATATATCTACAGTACTATGAGGGCCTGAGTCTTGAAACTTTTCGAACCTAAATTGGTTGTTAATGTAAGTAGCCGTACCAAAAATGGGTGCGATTGGGTTAGTGGGCGTGGCACCTACCATACAAAAAAATTATCTGGAGTACTCTAAACCCGGCAGTCTTGAAACTAGGTGTGAGTTCACGAGTTTTAAGTGTGAGAAGTTATGTGAAAAATGGGCGAGATAAAACCAGTGGGCGTGGCACCTCCCATACATGGTAAATTCATATCATTATATATTTACAGTTCTATGGTAAAACAACGTTTGCCGGGTCAGCTAGTAGCTTATGAAAATATTTTTTCTACTTTCGCTCACTTTATAATCACGTGAAGTGAAACTTAAAATAACACATCATTCTCTTATATCTGGAATATAAAAATGCTTTTCTATAAAAAGCAAGTTTGAAAATTATGAGAATTATTATCATCATGAGTTTCGGCAAATAGTTTTAGATACAACTTTGCTGAATTCGTAATTGTATATAAAAACAAGTAAGAAATTATAGTCGGTCTAGAACGACTATATGATACCCTTTACCATGGTTTGGAGACCTTATCTCTTCGGTCCAACTAATTCGATATAGAAAATAAGCATAAATAAGTGACATTGTTATTAATTTTTTTGGCTGCAAATATGAAAAAGTTTTTATCGTATGTTATATTTATATAGGGACTAGGTCGAAATATGGACCGATCATGAACATATCTGGTAAAGTCACTTATATTTTGAAAAATATATACAAACCAAATTTGAGAAAAATCTGTGCAATATTTTTGTTTTTTTAATAGATTTAAGTGAAGATCGATAAGCTGCTCCATATGGGGCCTATGATTAAGAATTGTCCTATAGAGGTTATTTTTGGACTACTGATTAAAGGATATAATAAACACATACAATCCCAATTTGACTGAGATCTATATGATAATTTGGATCTTATGGCAATTTATGTCGATTTCATAGGGGTCATTTGTATGGGGACTAGGTCTGAACATGGACCGAATTTCACAAATTTCAATAGCGGTCATCCTATGGGCAGTAAAAGCTTATATACCGAATTTCATAAAAATATGTTCATATTGGCGACCTGTAGTTTGATTACAAGGTTTACGTGGACACACAGACGGACAGATCGGTATAATAAAAGATGGGTCTAAGTCAAATATTTTTCGTAGTTGCAAACAGCAGCACAAAGTCATTAAACCCAAACCACATGGTGGTAGAGGGTATAAAAATGTACCAAGTTTAAGTTTCGGTTTCTATTTTTCTTTGGGGACCAGGTCAAAAAATTGACTGATGATTACCATATTTAGTAAATTCACTTATTTTTATGCAAATACATTTACTAACCAAATTTGGGAAAGATCTATGCAATATTTTTGTTATTATAGATTTAAGTGAATATCCGGAAGTAGCTTTATAAACTTGACCTACAGAGTTTATTTTTAGACTACTTATTTATGTCTGTAATAAGCTAACACAAATCAAATTGGACCGATATCTATACTCTAATCACGATCATACATTTTAAATTGACCTTATAGTAGTTGTTTATATTGGGCCTAGGTTAAAACATGGATCAATTTTTACCAATTTCAATAGAGATAGGCCGACGAAGGCTTATATTTCATGATTTGATTACAAGGTTTACATGGAAATACAGGCAGACAGACGGAGAGACAGACAGAGGGACCGACATCGGTAAATCAGAATCACTTTCGGAGTCGATCGTTGTCATATACAATAATTAAATAATTACATAAGGCTATATGATATAAAAATTTTTAAAAATAGGCTTCGAAAGATTGGAATAGGCTTCAAATTAATTCCCAAATAATTTATTTCAATTTATTGTTTCATTAACTTGAATACTTTCTGATATAAAACTGTACTGGAAATTCATTAAGGAATCACATAGTAAGGAATTCATAAATTGTTGAATTCTTTATTAAAAAAATTCATGCAATTCTAAAAAAGAAGTCGAAAAACCAATGAATTACTTAAGAAGATAAGGAACTGTAATCAAATATAGCTTTTAAAGTTCGAGAGTAAATTGAGTTTAAATCCAGATTATGTATGATGATGTGTAATTCATCGAATAACGAATATTTTGTGTGACGTTTTGTGTTAGTTGCTAGCAACATTATCAATATCATAAAATGGGCTAAAGAAAATAAAAAAGTATAAATATAAACCAACACCAATAATTTATTTAAGTTACCAATATTTTTTGTATTAAAATAAATACTATTTATTTATGCTACTTTTTTTGGTTTTTATGTTTTAATTAATTAATTAATTTTTATGTTTATATAGATTAGCGTCATATTCCTTTTCTGTTATAGACTCTGTTCCTCTTTAGAAGCAAAAGAAATATCTCTCCTGTACTTACCTGATGAACTTCATTCCAACCTTGATTATCTTGTATACCCAGCGATGCATGATCATGCAATAAATTTTCGGTTATTTTTGATTCACATTTTCGTGTTATGGAAATGTATAGTGGGGTAATGCCACGACCGTCTTTGTAATTTGGGGAAGCTCCTAATTCCAAAAGAGTGCTAGGAAAAGAGGAAAAGCGTACAGCATTATAAACAATTTTTTCATTGATAAAAACATTATTTTGTTTCGTAAAGAAATTCCAAATTTCAAATACCACACACGTTAATTGTTTTAATCGTAGTTAGAATTACTGATCATATTTTATTTCATTCAAATATTATTTGACTTACGTTACAGCTTCTAAGGAATCCTTTTCGACAGCTCTATGTAATGCCGTCGTACCATCTTTGGTGCGATAATCCAACAAAGCACCACCATTAACCAATGCAATAAGCAATTTATTTGGTTTTTTAGCACCAGTGGCCACAGTTAATGGTGTCTCGCCACTTTCGGGGCAATGAAAATTTGGGTCCAGCCCTTTGGCACACATTTTGGCAATTTTCTCCACATGGCCACCATTGATGCATTCTAAAAAACGACGTAAATTTGCACGTGTATGCAATGCTTTCAATTGGCGTTCATCCAGATTTAACATTTTATATACACGACGTTTATATTTGAGCTTTAAAGATTAATATAAAAAAGAAATTTTTGCTAAACCGCTGGAAATAAGTTGAAGTTAAGACTGAACTCACCTCCAAATAGCCCACCGGCCCATTAAATGGATAATCGCCCAAACGCCGTTCTTCATCTAGAAATTTGCCTGCTTTACCATTGGAGGGTGGAGAGAAGAGACCATAATTAAAACTCTCTTTGAGTTCCTGGAATTAAGATAAAACAAAAACATTAAATGTTAATGGTTTCATTCATTATAAATTGAAACAGTTTTATAAGAGTTAAGTCAGAAATTAAAAAAAAAAAAACAATATTTATAATTAAAAACTTTATTATAGGTTATATATTCTGAAATTTTCTTTTAATACCACATTATAACAATTTGATTCCCAATAACCTCAATATTTAATGAACGAAATGGTTTTGTGATATCTAAAATAACAGCTTGAAATACTGACTAAAAATGCATCTAAACTATTTGATACATTTTAATGACCATTTCCTCAAATTAAATGAAATTGTCCATTCGTCAATATATACCCAAAATTCGAATATATTCGAAATCATATTAGAAAAGTCATCCCAATAATTTTTCTTTACATTTCATTTGTTTGCCTTATGACCAGTGATGCCAGAAACAATTTTTGAAAATTCCTAGTTTGAAAAAAATCCCTTCTTCCCCTTCCATTTCTACATTTTTCCCTGCGTGTGATATTAAAAAAAATTAAAAAAATTAAAATTTTTATAGTAAATTAAATTTATTTTCGAAAGCGAATAATATAGGTGTATCAGGTATATATTAAACGTAAAAAACAGAAAAATTAACAGAACTTTATTTGTAAATTTCTTGAGAATTAATTTTTTTAAATGACTCTATGTGCATTAAAAACTTATACAATTCATTAAATTTGATTGTAAATGAGATCGAATAATACAAATCGAATTTACTGACATCGCTAACAGTAGAAAAGTTCTTTCAGCATCTTTTGCAAAGCTGGGAAATACCAAGTTATCATTGAAATTAATTTTGGACCAAAATTGGACTAAATCTAGCTTAGATAACCACTTTCTTTCATATTCAGTCCATATTTATCCATTCTTGTGTGAGCAGATTAATATCAATTTTAAATATTTGACATAACAATTTAATTTTATGAAAAATTAAAAAAAAAAGTCCCCATATTTCAAAATAAAAAATCTGTCCCTACAAAAAGGGAATTTTCCCTACATCTGACATTACTGCTTCTGACATGAAGAAATCCTATTTGTGAAAATTTGGGGTAGGTATTATTTTTTTTAAATAAAAATCAATCGAAAAGTATTTGTGTTCCGATTAACAGAGTAATTCACGTAGAAGTAATAAAAAATTGCAAAGGAAAGCATACTGGCTTTAAGAAAATAATTACCAAAAAATAATTTAAACAGTTCTTTTATATATGTGATTGAAAAAAATTCTCGTCATCATTTACCAACATTTTTATGGTAGAACAAATTTATCCAGCAAACAATATAATTCAAAATTACAATTATTTCGTTGTTAAAATCAAAATTAATAAATATAGGAAAACGTTCTGCTTCGCTCAAATGTTTTCGCTCTAATGGAAAGCTATATTAACAGGAATTTCTCAATAAAGGAGAAGAAGAAAAATACTTTTTTCGAGAAAAAAAATCCTCCAATTATAAATTTCGCGTGAACAAAAAAATTAATAAGTGGCATCATATTTGTTCTGTAAAATTTGTGCTTTAGGTATTTTATAGCTTATAATAGTCATTATTTGTTCTATTACCAGTAATGATATCTGCTTATAAAATACACTACCCTTTTTATATATTTGTAAGTAAGAATGTCGATATACCGAGGACGTTATTCATTTGTAACCTGGGTTTTTTGACCAAACGCGTCTTATTTGAAAGGTATTTAAATTTAGCTGTGCACCAGATTTACAGATTTTTAAGTTCTTACATTTTTTGGAGTAAGTTACATTTACAGTTGCTACTAACACATACATAAAATTATTAAATTTATTAAAAAAAAATTTTTTTTGAATTGAAAAATGTTTTTTGGCCATAGCATATCTTTATGGTCAATAATTTATTAAATGAAAAAAATAAAATTTCCTATAATTTGCACTCGAATTTCGAGGGCTGGCATCTGCTAGTAATTATTATTAAAAAACCAAATATTATATTTTTTAAGGAAAAAAATAAAAAAATAAAAACCCATATTTCTCCCTTAAAGTTAAAAAAATTAAAAGTTCAACTTTAACCTAGAATTCATTAAAAAATTCTCAATCAATTGTAAGGAAATTTAAACTGAGTCAAGATCAACTAAATATCTACCCATTAAAAAAAATTGCTAAAATATTTTGTTCGGTTCGAGAGTGACAGAGTTTTGGACAATGAAAAACGATTGCAACTGTATGGAGTAATGAACAGCTAAGGAATTTGTAAACTTTATAGTTTTGGGAAAGGGTCTTAGGTTCAAAAATTACCCGATTTATACAATATAGTACTGAAGGAAATTTTAAATGTAAAGTCAATAGTCTTCAACCAAAAAGTATTGAGAATGCCGCATATACGTGCGTTCATATTGAATTTATTTATTAGATACAAAGATTGTCTGATGAATATACAACTCTGGGCCTACATTTGTATGGGACTGGTTAACCGACTTTTTCCAATTTCCATAGAGATCATCCTTGAGCCGTTTTATGTAAATTACGTCGACATATCTTGACATGTGTAAGATTTACATTATTAGTTGAATAAATCCTTTGTTTAACATTTGTATTATATAGTATTATTGCATTAAAAGCATATCATAACAACCGTTTGGTTGATTGTTGCAAAAGAACAACATCATCTTTTAAAAATATATCACAAACAACAATAACACAAAAAAACACTGCTAAGGACAAATATTCATATGCTTATCCAACAACCAAAACAACAATAGATTTATAACTTTAAAGATACTCCAACAACCATTAAACAAAAAACATGTCAACCATTTGTTCTGCAAGAAGATACGAGTAACTTTTTGAAAGAAACTTTTCTTCGTTAAATAAAACATCTTTAAACCCTAAAGATAAATTGTTGTTACGTTGATGCAGATCTAAGTACTTTAGACTGAATAACACACAAACATCCAAGAAATATCCTTATTTATCCTTTAGTTTATTAACTACACACTAATCGAAATGTTGCATGCAGCAAAACTTTG